>CM031373.1:25991397-26149834 GCA_018208015.1 Medicago ruthenica | reverse complement strand
AATGTAGCATCATCTCAAGCATTATTTCCTTCATCATCTACAACCACATTTATAGATTCCATCACTGTCTTGGTTCTGGAGTTGTATACTCTATAGGCTCTGCTGTTTGTTGAATAGCCTAGAAAAATTCCCTCTTCACTTTTAGCATCCATCTTTCTTCTTGGTTCCCTGTCAGCTAGAATATAACACTTACTACCAAACACATGAAAATGCTTCACTGTTGGCTTCCTGTCCTTCCATAGCTCGTACAAAGTTGTAGATGTACCTTTTCTCAAAGTCACTCTATTATGAATATAGCAGGCTGTGTTCATGGCTTCAGCCCAAAAGAAAAATGGCAGCTTCTTTGCATGTAGCATAACCCTAGCAGATTCTTGCAAAGTCCTGTTCTTTCTTTCAACTATCCCATTTTGTTGAGGAGTAATGGGTGCAGAGAACTCATGAAATATTCCTTCAGAAATACAGAAATCAGAGAACTTACCATTCTCAAACTCCTTCCCATGATCACTTCTGATTCTAACAATTCCACAGTCCTTTTCTCTCTGAAGTTGTAAGCAAAGATCCTTGAATTTTTCAAAAGTGTCTGATTTCTCCTTAATGAAATTTATCCAAGTATATCTAGAAAAATCATCAACAACAACAAAAGCATACTTCTTACCACCTAAGCTTTCGACTTGCATGGGTCCCATTAAGTCCATGTGCAATAGCTCAAGAACTCTGGATGTGGACAGATGTTGCAGTTTCTGGTGAGGCATCTTGGTCTGTTTTCCTATCTGGCATTCTCCACATATACTTCCTTCCTGAATTTGAAGTTTTGGTAAACCTCTGATGGCTCCTTCAGCAATAGCTTTCTTCATGCTCCTGAGGTTCAGATGTCCAAGCTTTTGGTGCCATAGCTTAACTTCATCTTCTTTGGTTATTAGACAATTAGATAACTTTGCTTTATCTTGAGAGACCCACAAGTAGCAATTGTCCTTTGATCTAACACCTTTCATCAGAATGTTCCCTTCACTATTACCCACTAAGCATTCACTCTTAGTAAAGTTGACCTTCATTCCTTGATCACATAGTTGACTAATACTAATTAAGTTTGCAGTTAATCCTTTCACAAGAAGCACCTTATCAAGTTTGGGTAAACCCTCTTCCACAAGATTTCCTACACCCTTTATTTCTCCTTTGGCTCCATCCCCAAAAGTCACAAAGCTTGTAGCATAGGGCTTAACATCAGTCAAGTAATTTTTATCACCAGTCATATGCCTGGAACATCCACTGTCAAAGTACCAATCATTTCTGGATGACACTCTCAGAGAAGTATGAGCAATTTGAGCAATCTCATCAGCTTCTGGTTCTATTTTTCTAGGATTCAGAGTGTTGCTTGTGAAATTATCATTTTTCTGCTTCCACTGCTTCTTGGTGATCTTTACTATGGGATCAGGTCTTGGTGAATGAGTCCTGTCTGGGTAACCATGTAATTTGAAACAGAAAGGTCTAATATGTCCTTTTCTTCCACAGTAGTGACATACCCAACTATAATTCCTTCCTTTTGATCTGGGCCTATATCCTGATGCCTGTTGTCTCACCTGATGCTGGGGCATTTGTCTTGACATAGTATGATCAGGAGTATTAACAGGTGGCACAAATTGTCTTGCTGGTAATTGTTTCTGCTGAGGCATGGAACTGTAGTCAAACCCAATACCTTTAGAATCTCCAGGTTTCTGTCCTATTTCCAAAATTTCGTCTAAAGCATCAGTACCTTTGTTCATCATCCGCAGTTGCTTGTTCATATTGCCAATCTTGGAAGTAAGTAAGATAACCTCATCATTGAGGTCTGAGTTTATTTTCAGAAGTTTGTCTTTCTCAGCTTGCAAGAGAGTAATGGTCCTCTTCTGTTTTTCTAAAGTTCTACAAACTTCCTCACTTTTGAGATATAGCTCCTTATAAGAATCAGCCAATTCATCATATGTTACCTCTTCATCACTAGATTCATGGTCAGATGTGCACACTCCAGTCAAGGCATTCACATGTTTTGCAGTTTCAGATTCTTCTTCTGATTCATCCTCATCCGTCCAAGACACATTCATCACCTTCTTTTGTTTCTTCAGATACGTTGCACACTCAGTTCTGATGTGACCAAAACCTTCGCATTCATGGCATTGCACCCCTTTGCTTTGATTAATTTTGTCATCAGTTCTAGGTTTCCTCTGATTGTTGACATTTTTAAAGATGCTGCGACTGTTGTCCGGAGCATTTGTCCTAGGGCGTCTGTCCATCCTCTTCACAACTTTATTAAATTGTTTGCCCAACATCACAATATCTTCAGAGATGCTCTCATCAGTATCTAAATTACTCTCCACATCATCTTCATCAGTGTTGGAGGTGAAAGCAATGTTCTTGTCTTTCTTTTCAGATCTTTCATTAACCTTTAATTCAAAAGTTTGAAGGGATCCAATCAACTCATCAACTTTCATATCTCCAATATCTTGGGCCTCCTCAATAGCACATACTTTCATATCAAATTTCTTAGGCAGGGACCTGAGAATTTTGCTTACCAGTTTTTCATCAGATATCTTTTCCCCCAAGGATTCAAATGTGTTAGCATATTCTAGCACATTCATGTGAAAGTCATGAATACTCTCTCCTTCTTTCATTCTCAAATTCTCAAACTGTGTTGTTAGCATTTGTAGCCTTGACTTCTTGACCTTTTGAGTACCTTCATGAGCTGTTCTTAGGATATCCCAAGCTTCCTTGGCAATAGTGCATTGTTTAATCAACCTGAACATGTTTTTGTCAACACCATTAAACAAAGCATTCAGGGCTTTAGAGTTTCCAATAGCTGCAGTGTCTTCTTCTGTAGACCACTCCTCTTCTGGTTTCAACTCATCAGTATCAACATTATTCGCATCTTTTATTTTAGGAGGAACCCATGCCTTGATCACAGCCTTCCAAGCTCTGCTGTCTAGAGATTTCAAAAAAGCTGTCATACGTGATTTCCAAATGTCATAGTTCGACCCATCCAACAAGGGTGGTCTGTTCACCAGTCCTCCTTCTTTATCCATTGAGCCAGAAACTTCTTTCCCTGGAGCTCACCCACACAGAACAGGGTGCCTGCTCTGATACCAATTGAAATTCCTGGCAACCTGACTGAAATATGCTGTGCACAATGATGGCACAACTGTCCGAGCGCGTGTCTACTCAGAACAATAATTAAAATAGCACAACGTAACAAAGCACAAATTAAAAGGAACACAGCGGAAATATAAAGTGCACAGTGAGTTTGTTAACCCAGTTCGGAGCAACTCTCCTACTCTGGGGGATACCAATCCAGGAATGATTCCACTATTATAGTTCTAGTGAAAAGACCAACGCAGACCCACTACTTGACTTTGCACCTAGACCCTACCAGTGGCAACTCTATCTAGGAACTCCTAGATATGAGACCCCGTCTCAATTCCTACGAACAACACACACAGTATTGTTATCAACCACACAAAACACAAAACTCAACCAAGAGAAACACACGCTAATAACACATACTTACTCCGTACTTAAAAGCTTAGGAGTAACTTACAAATTACAACTCAAAACAAACTCAGTCCTTAGCTTGAATCAGGGAGATACAAGCAAGGCTCACAATTAACAAACAAAACCCTAAAAACCTTAAAACACACGCTTTGATAACACACACGGTTTTTAGTTACCCTACTAGGGTTTGCCTTCATGAATATATAGTACTGAGATACCACGGGTCTGGGCTTCAAACTAGAGCATGGACATTGACCGGTCCAGCTGAAAAACGATCTTCTAGAAATAATAAAAAGCTTCCAAATATAGAACAATATCTTGTGGAACAAATAGCAAGGCAAATAAAACTTCAATCAAATCTTCAATCAGATACACGCGCCTTGATCAGCAAGCTAGAAGAAAATAAATCTTCAAGCAAATCTTTGGAAGATTGCGTATACAAATATAAAGCGCTAGCTGGCGCGAAAACACAACTCACGAAATGCTGTTCCATATGCTACCACATCTGTCCCAGCATCTGGCTAGTAGATGTTTTTGCAAAATGTAGCCAATCTACAAAAACCCAACAAAGTCAACAAAAAAGTCAACATTTCAAAAATGATGACTTCGCATTGCGAAGGTCACTTCGCACTGCGAAGTCTGCGATTTTTCTGCAGATTTTTGGTTTCTTTGATTTAATTCCAGAATTTGTTGCACATCATTTGCATATTTATTTTAATCAGCATTCATGGCTAATTGGGCCAATCAAAACCAGAAATGAAAGACTTGC
Organism: Medicago ruthenica; assembly: GCA_018208015.1. Taxonomy (NCBI): domain Eukaryota; kingdom Viridiplantae; phylum Streptophyta; class Magnoliopsida; order Fabales; family Fabaceae; genus Medicago; species Medicago ruthenica. Next base: position 26,145,546 of record CM031373.1, on the reverse strand, counting down.
CATCAATGTCAAGGTTGGAAGCTTTTTCTTCCAACCTAGCATGTGACAAGCAAGTGGGCTTGCCCTTGGGCAGCTCTTGTCCCTCCCAAGTGACCTGTTAACCACCCCAAGGTTGCCAGCCACCTGCTTGAAGTCTTTCTTCCTGCTTGCTCCCCAAAACCAGTCAAACCCAGCTGGTTTTTTCACTTGAAAAAGTCATGAGTGCCTACCCTGTTTTGGCAGCAACTTTTCACCCCTCACACCAGCCATATGTAGCCTTTTGCATCCCCCAATCTCTGCACATCACAGTGCACGTTTTTATTGATCAACCATTGAGATTGCAAGGATTGATCCCCAAGCTTGGCCAATTGCAATTCAGCCATGTTCATCATCATTTCTATCCTAAAACCTTTGATTTTGTGGCTGAAATCAGTCAAAGACTTAACCCTTGGCACAAGGCAGAGTTGCCTCTATCCATTAGCATTAAATGCAAAGCCAAATAGCCTGAATTTAGCCCACAAATCAGCTAGGTCCTAGGGATTTTCCATCATTACTTGAGATTGCATTTTGGCCTATAAATAGAGATGCAAGGCAAGGGGAAATGCAGCATTGTGAGAGCAGAAACTAAGCAGAAAATACAGCATTCAAAGAGCATTTACACACAAAGAAACACTACTCAAACAACCAGAAAAAACCAATCAAACACAAAGCCTTGCTAAGTTCAAAGTTCATCCAATATTCAAAACCTTTGCAAGAATCTTCAACCAATTCAAATCCATTGCAGCTGGAGCTTTGCTAAGGATCTCTGTAAGTTTCTGAGCCTTTGTTTTGCATTTACGTTTGTGCTTGCATAGCCATTTTGGTCCAAAACCCTTTGTTCTAAAAAACCCCTTTTGAATTTCAAAAGAAATCCCAAGGTTTTCAAAACATCAAAACTGGTTTGTCCAGCTCTTTTCATTGCAAAAACTCAAAGCTTTTCACTCACCTAAAAGGTCCTGAGTGTGTTCAGAAGTTGTTTCTGAACAAAAGTTCAGAAACAGCTTCTGAACTCAAAAATTCGCATTGTTTGCAGTGCGAAGTCATGGTCGCAGAGCGACCATGACAGAACTCAGAATCTGAGTTTAGGCACCAAATGGCTAACTTTTGAGGTTCTAGCCCAAGAGCTCAGAACCTAAGAGGTTTAAAACTCATTTTATCCAAACCATGTCAAGGATTTTGCATAATATTGGAAAATTCGCAAGTGCGGGTAACATTTTTGTGGGTAACTTGCAAAACAAGTTATGTCCCCAAACACTCAAAACAACTTGAACAAACCAGCTATGTTCATCATTTCAAATTAAAACTTGAACAATAAACATTGTTCGTGATTTTCAAAACCAAGCGTGAACATACGCCGAATTTGTTCGCTTTCTCAAAACCGTTCGCAAAACGAGCCAAACTTGTGCGTTTTCTAACAAAATTGCTAAAATCTTTTCATTTTGGGTTTTCAAACCAAATGTTTTGATAAACTTTGGGATTTCTAAGAAATTCTACCAAAAACTTGAATGAAAAAGGGATGGTGTGACGTATGTCTCTCCATTGCCCCGATTGTACGAATGTGTGACGTATGTCTCGTCGTTCGGACAATCCTCATTCCCTTTTTTCAACGTATCCGACCATACCAAACCAAATCTTGGCCCCTTGTGGTCAATCCGAACCTTTTGGTCCCCCGTGGCCATTAGATTCAATCCCCCGACTCGTTTAGAGTCACCTCGGTCAATGATCGACTCGATTGAGTCCATTGTACCTCTTTTGGTCCCAACGCGACCAAATTGAACCCTCTTACCCAACGGACATGTTTTCCCTATTCCAAATTGAACCCTCTTACCCAAAGTGAACAAACGCTTAATAAGTCTCCCAAGCGCGAGCATACAAGCTATACGCTTAATAAGTCTCCCAAGCGCGAGCATACAAGCTACGTTCAATCGCAAGAATTCGGTTAAAACATCGTCCATTTAAAATTAACCAACATATGTACGTTTTTCTACCAAAGAACTACGTACGCTTTGAATTCTCCGACTACCGGGAGATACGTAGGAGCAAGATCGACATCTTGTCAAGCACAATAATAAAAAAACTTTTTTTCCTTTCGTTTATTTTTATCTCTTTCCCCCTTTTAGTATATTTTCTTTTGACATAGATAAGCATGCGCGCAAAACATTTAAAAACAATTTAAGCTTTAGCCAAATAGAAGGTTCCCGTTGAGTACAACGGACGTGAGGGGTGCTAATACCTTCCCCTTGCGTAACCGACTCCCGAACCCGACAATGGTTGCGATGACCAGTCCTTTTCCTCATCGTCAAGGGTTTTATTATCGTTTCCCTTTCAAATAAAAAACTTAAGGGTTTATCAACGTTCCCTTTACACAAAAACTTTGGTGGCGACTTCACAAGGCCCTCCGAGCGTTCGCGGACGTCCTCGGAGGATTGCGCGTTTTTTTTTAAAAACGAGGTGCGCACAGATCCATTACCTGATTCTCCAGAACATATCGTGTTTGCATGTGGCTTTGAGCATGATTGGAAGAGTCTGACTTGGAAATATAGTTAGCTTGTTGAGTGACACTACGATTAGACATCGTCATTTCATTTTTCTTCTCAGTACAGTCACGGTGAAGGATATTGCACCTTGTACCAACTGTTAAAGCTAAATTTTACCAACAACCGAGAAAGTGAGATCAACCTCCACACACACACATGCAAATCTTCCACGCTCCATCTTCAAAGTATTGTTATCCACTTTTATGGGACGACCAATGGCAGAGGTCATGGCAAGCAAAAAGCTCTCATCGTAGTAAACCATATTGAGACCAGGAAATTGAATCCAAACGATTATGCGTTTCACTTTTGCTTTCGATGAGGCGAATTCTGGTGACCAATTAGAGACTGCTAAACAATGGTCAAAAATCATCCAAGGACCATCAGAAATAACTTGTTCTCTATCTGTGACATGATCAAATTTAACCAGGTAGAATCCATTATCATTATCCATGATTTCGAATCCACCTTGTAGTTTCCAAACTTTATTCAGACGATCCTTCAATGTGTTGTATCCTAGAGTTTTTCCCAAAAGTTTAATCACTAAGGTATCTTTCCATGGAGTTCACATATCTTCAAAAACCTTAGTTCAAAGAAAAACTTTTGGTAAAAGTCGATTGCCATGTTCATGTTCTATTCAAGCTAATTTTTTAGCAATCATATCTTCCTTTTCTCGGATTTGCGGATTCTGATTGGAACCTATAAGTTTGTCACGGAAGGACGCGGTTGATGTTGATGACTTAGAAATATCCGAAGGTTTTTTGACATGTTGATTGTCGCCTTGCGCAGAGAAGACGAAGTCGAAACTCATTGCTATTGTGTTGTTGTTGTAGTTTTTTCCTTCAATAGCAATTGATCCATCTCATGTTGATGTTGATTGACCCAAATAAATAGCAATTGATCGATTGAAATCACACAATAATAGCGTAACAACAAAGTGACTTCAATATTTGAAAAGATAATTGGTTTAAAGTCCTAACATGAAAATCTTTAAAATAAAGATCCTATAGATTAGGGATATTTTTTATGTTGAAAATAATTGTCTGAACAATAGCCTAATTGATAGTGTTTTCCTTCCTGTTGAGATGGAAATGATGAAGCAAATCTCTTTGATGAATCAAAATGAAGATAGGGGTGGCAAAATGGATGGATTTGATGGATATGGATGGATCAAAAGAAATCCATTAATCCATTACAATCCACTAATTTTTTTGTTGAAAAAAAATCATCTGATCCATCCATTGAGTATATTGATCATTCAATCCATCCATTGTAGATTTTAACGGATGAATTGTTCATCCGATCCATCAAATAAAATGTGTTATTTATTTAATTTGTATTTCATAAATATTTAGTTAATTAATTGGTGCCAAAAGTAAAAATATCCAACTTATTTATTCATGTCTAAGCCCAAAACAGATTTTATTATCAAGCCCAAACTTGATTTTTGTCTCAGCCCAAACAAAATTAAATATATAATAATAGGTGGTGGTGCACAGCTGTTGACCACCGTTGACCGGCGATGACCACCCGTTGACTGGCGTTGACCGCCCGTTGATCGGCGTTGACCAGCGTTGACCACCCGTTGGCCGGCGTTGACCACAGTGGTGCTCTGGCGAATCCCGGCGGCGGTTGACCGGAGCTCCGACAAGATTACGGAGGCGGGCGGTGGTTCACGGCGGACCTCTGGCGTTGACCGGTGGTTCTCTGGTTTTTTTCCTTCAATTGTTTCAGTTTTTTATAATTTTTTTTGTAAATAAGTTATTTTTATTTTTTTAAATTAACTTGTTTTTATTATTTAAAATGATCCAATGGATTTGTTTTTTTTAAAAAAATAATCCAATGGACTTTTAAAATAAGGTGGATGGATCAAATCTATCCATTGTTCTAAATGGTTGGATCCAAAACCAATCCATTAACAAAAATTTTGTTTGGTGGATGGATTGAATGTATTTTATGGTAGATGGATTGGATGGATATGGATTTGGTGGACCAAGTTGCCACCCCTATGAAGATATCAATTAATGTGAAAGGGAAATTTTTGAGATAAGAGACACTAACAAGCAAAAATCTAAATGAGTTCCTACTCAATTTATATAAGGCAAATTGTGATGCAAACCTTCCCATGGAGGGTCATTGGGGTCTTGGTACAGTGAATGGACGATGCATCGATGGCAGAAGCTCAAGTATTGAATAGCTCAGTTGATTTTGCGCATGACTGTTGGTTCAAATCTATAATATTCGAGATGAATTGAGAAATTTTATCAAAGGCACTCAAGACCAAGATATCTCCTTGAAGCTACTGGCCTGGGATCAATTGCTTCTAACATTAAGATGAAACTGGTTGTTTTTTAATTATGTTTGTGTTACTCATGTTAGTGGAGAGTGTAACTGGAACGCTCATTGCTTGTTTGTAGAGAATGTTTTTCTTCTTCTCTACAATCCCTTTGTTTAAACTTCCCTTTGATGCACAACTATATATACATGAACCAACATGTATGTATTATAGGAATTTGTTATTCAAGACCTAATCCTGCTTCAACAACCATGAAGCAAACATATTCCAAGTATTCCTCTCTCCCAATGTTTGGCACCGGAAAAAAATGGTGAATTTTCAGTTAGGTCAGCATGCCACATCCTCTGCGATATTGGAAATAGATATGTCATTGGTTACTACCACAAACACCAACCTCCTAGGACTAAATTTGTAGCCATCCGAAATGGAGTAAGAAACTTCTTGTGGAGGCTTACAAAGAATCTTCTTCCTACTAGAGAAAACTTGTCAAAAAAAAAGTAAATCAATTCGACACGTGTTGCTCACTTTGCCGCATGGAAATAGAAACTTCCAAACACACGTTCATGCAGTGCTCAACAATTGCAAGACTTATTATGGTTTTCATCCCAACTTGATATGAAAAGTTGGTTAGTGCAGGGATTAACTTGTGAGGAAACAACGGCAACAAAACTGATTTGTATCCTTTGATGGAAAATTTTGAGAGATAGAGACCAATGTGTTTAAGCACAAAGCTGTCAACTCCATTGAAATTAACAGCGCAGGAAGCAATGTCCTTTGTCCAAGAGCTAGGTATCTGCAATAAAACCTTTAAAACCCAAAACCTCCATAATCCCCTTGACAATGGCTTGAATAAAAATTGTATACAACCTGTATGACGCACCCGAAAAAATACACATTGTACTCTCAAAGAGTAAACAATAAGTCTCTCATCGAGCCATTGTTAGTATATATTTTTTCTATAAAAGTAAAAAATAGCATTGTTCTTCAACGCGCCAGAAATGGAAGGGCCAAAGAAGATCCAAAGTATGGTTAATATTTTTTTATTCTATAATCCGTTGTTACTGCAACTGCTTCCTTTAAGTTTCTGCACATTCAAGGTAGCTTCATACAGATGGACAGAGATAAGGAATGATACACGCAATAAAAGCTATTTCACAGTATTTTCTTGGATGCATCAAACTCTGTGCATGATGCACGGACAAAAGAATATTCATTTTGACTACTGGAAATCTAAATCTAATTTCCTTTTCAAATGTGATTTGTCAGCACTGCAGAAAAAAGAAACAGAAATTAATAAAAAGACATGATGAAGTCATAGAATAAAAGAGAATATATTACGATAAAAAAAAAGTCGTGTTGTATTTAAAATCATTCAAATTTCGAAGGATTGTTTAATAAATTGGATTTTGATGGATTTCGTGGGATTTTCTAATGAAACTTTAGCATGACAAAGTCTTTCATAAAAACATGTGATTTCTTAGGATTGTTTTTTCTTTTAAGATTTTACTATATGTCTCTCTTCCTCCCCCTCTTTCTCTCTCTCCCTTATCCCTATCTCTCTCTCTCTCTCTCTCTCTCCGTTCTCTAACTTTCTCGTAAAAAAAATAAAATAAACAAAAGAGTCTGTGTTGAGAATATTGTGAAAGATAGTGTGTTATAATAATTTATTTCCAATCAATCCTTAAAAATTCATAAAATCTTATAAAATCCATAAAATCATTTCAAATCCTTTAAAATCTTATGTAAATCTTGATAGTGTTTTAAAATCATGAAAGACATTAAAATCATACAAAGTCTTTTAAAATCCTCAAGACTTTTTTAAACAAAAATTGTCCTTTAAAATCCTTTTAAATTCGAATGACAAAACTAAATTCTCTAACAACTCATAACTATAATCCAAGCTAACTAACGTCTCTAAGAATCTATAACTACTTTAACTATAATTAGCAAATATTCTATATCCTAACACGAAGTCTTTAATCTTTTTCTTCTCCTTTTCTCTAAAACTTATAACAACTTCAACAATCACAAATTCAACACACAAACCGCACAGTATAAGTCTTGCATGTCTTCCAACGTCAAGATAAGTAAAATGTTCATGGTTTAATCTAAGCTCAAGAATAATAATAGTTGATTTTTGTTCGACAGGCTTGAAACTATAGTGTAAAAATTATTTAGCCACTTTGAAATTACTAAATGAGAAATATTGCTTACCTGGTAATTGTTGGTCTATTTGGAGGTTTTAATCCAAAGACAGAAAAATTTAGTGAATTTGGTGTGGGCTCATTTGTGCCAGTATTATCGCCAACTGTCTGTTTGAATTTACCAACATTATCATCAATCTTATTTCTTTCTAACGTATTGCCGTCAAATCCATCACACCTTGGCATCACTCTTCTAATCTTTCTTGAAGGTGATAATTGAACAGAACTCAGATCTGAGACCCTAGATTCCCTCTTGGGAACAGGTCTTGGAAGCTTTTCTGGATCTGTGGGCAGAGGTGCAGAAGAAAAGTACCTAAATGGAAGAGGAGAGATTGAAATCATAGGAAAATACAGGAAAAAAAAGTAATTATTTTTTTAGCAGAAGTTATATTGCAATACCTGTGTTCTAATGCTTTCTGCACAGAAATTCTAGCATTTGGATCATATGTAAACATCTTTGACAACAAATCTAAAGCATCATCACTTGCCATTGGAAATAAAGAACGCAACGGGGGAGCAGCAATATATTTTTCTTGAACATAATATTTAAGGTACTTCATATCAGGCCATTGGGAAGGTGATGGGGTTCCAAATGCTGTGAAAATCTTCCGTGCTTGCTGCGCATCAGTTGAACCCTACCAAATGAAAACAAACTCGTGAAATCACTAACAGGAAGAAAGAAGCCAATTCATAATAAGATGAAAAACAAATAAATGAATGCAATAAATGACATAGCACGCTTCGATATTATAAAGACAGAAAAAAGCTGCACCAAAACAAACAAAAAAACAGAATAAGATAAAAGCAAAATCATAATTCACTAAAAAAGCCTTGAATAGTCAATAGTGCCTATAAACATCAAAGCAACAGCACCTTGCCTAATTCTATATCATCAAAACCACTTTGAATGGTTTACTCAGACGGCGACTTTAACTAGATGACAAAATTAAATGGTCGATCTCATCATAAACAAAGTCAAGTGAAGTTAAGATGGCCGGATAATTAAAAACCATTTATGATTTATTACAAAAGCAATCCATATATAAACCTTATCACCATGACAATCTTGGCTTACCTCCAAAAAGGGTCTACGAAGAAGAAGTTCAGCAAATACACAAGCTGTAGCCCAAACATCTACCCCTGAACCATACTTCTTGGCACCAAACAATAGCTCAGGCGCTCTGTACCACCGAGCAAATGCCTATTAACGTATAAGAGTAAATTGTAAATCCATTATGAGAAGGTGAAAAATACAAACATATAATATGAAACAAGTTGTGTTCGATGCACAAAGATATAACAAAAGACAACGGTTACAAAAGAAGCAGGTATGTATCTTGCTACTAGTTTAATATATTGTACAACACTCTTCACAGTCAGTCTAAGACATGGTTATCGTCGAGAATCACAGTCCTTGAACACATACACCAACACCTAGTAAATTTTTTGAATACACCAATGCAATGGATGGTATCTAGAAGACAATCTTTTTCCCACTCCTTGTCCTCGTTAGGTCAGGGGAACAAAAACAAGTAATAGTAATGCAGGTTTCAAGGTTAACCCCACTATGTAACACCCTTGGTTTTTCATCTATATATATTTATTAAATTACCATATAAGTCAAACCTGACTGTAAACAAAACCATTTCAGCCTTGTGGATTTTAATCATCTAACATTTGTGCAAATTTTGCTGGTTTGATTGCAAATTAATGAGGAAATGGGATGATTAACGGTATGATTAAGTTTTATTTCACGGACTACTACGAATGCTGACTTATATTAAAAGCAATCAGTTAATTTTCAAAGACATCAAAGCACGTACTCCCATAAGCTATTATATCCATAAGAAACAAACCTGATCAGAGAACTCGTGATCTGGGTCTCCAAATATCTGTGATAAACCAAAATCTGCAAGTTTCAGCTGTCCATTTTGTCCTATCAACAAGTTGTTTGGTTTCACATCCCTAAAAGTATATACAAGCAAACTTTTCAGCTAAGAACTAAAACAAACAATTTTTGTAATAACCAGATCAATATTGTAACCCACCTATGCAAAACCCATTTTTTGTGACAATAAGAAAGACCTTTTAGTATCATTAGAAGGTAAGATTTAATATCAGCCGGTGAGAGGAAAATATTTCGGTCTCTTATGACAGCTTCAAGATCTGTCTCCATGAATTCAAACACAAGATGCAAATTCTGTTTATATTGGAATACATCAATCAAATCAACAATGTTTGGATGTTTGAGCTCTTTGAGAAGTTTAATTTCTCTAAGAGCTGTAAAATTCACCCCGTCTAATGGTTCATCAATCCGTTTCCGAATCTTCTTAATTGCAACCGTTTGTCCTGTCTGTCCATGAAATCAACAAGTTTTTAAAAGAAGCTAAGAACCATGTGATAACAGTAGAATGCAGTAGTACTAATGTATTATCCTTTTTATTATTGAATAAAAGGCCAGCTCGAGAAGACATGAATGAACACAATCAACTAGTATACATACCAATCCCCTAAAACAATTATAAAAAAGAAAGTGAACAGTCATTTTAGTCCCTGAATGTGTCTGACAATACTGTCGCTATAGTTTTTGGATTAATCAAAAAGTAAACATATGAAATTCACACCACAATTCACAACACAACCGATTCCATGAACCCAGATACTAATTCCATTAATATACTTAATCACAAAAACCAAAAAAGTGAATCAGTAAAGATCCTATATCGTTCCCTGACTATAAAATGCAGTTTCATCTTATTACACATTACTATAACATAATCAAACTCCTCTAATCATAATTTTTGAACTGAGAAGTGATCATAATAATTAGCTTTAATAATTGTTTAAAAGGATGAAAAAGAAACCTGGGTATCAATGGCTTTGAACACGACACCATAGGTACCTTCTCCGAGTACTTCGCGCTTCAGATACCTGTCTGCTAGTTTCTTACACGGATTCACTTCTGCCATTTTCGCTCAAAGGTTTTTACTGTCAAGACAAATTCATATGTTAAAATTGAGAATTTTTACAAACGGTTAGGGTTAAAATTGAGTGGTGTAGTTTTTATCAATGTTGTTAAAACCAAGCCGGCGGGTTCAATGGAAAACAGGACTGGTTCCGTTCCGGATGCAGTACTCCCTCCGTCTCAAATAATAAAAAAAAACTCAAATCACACGTATATATTTTGGAGTATAACTTTTTGTATTTTTTTTGGAATAAATTTCATGTGAAAATGTAAAAATAATTCATTGGGCATTGATTATGGAGAAAATAGGAAGAAAATTGAATGTAATTTGCATTTAATTTCATGAAAAAAAGTAAAAAAAAATTGGAAAAGATGGTTTAAAAAAAAAAGCTTAAATAGGATTTTTTTTTTCTTTATAATTTGGGACAAAGAAAGTGATTTATTTTTTTTTACATTTTAGAACGGAGAGAGTACTTCTGAACCATTAGTTGTTGGACCAGAGTTGAACCATCAAAACCGAATAACCTGGTTTCTTTACCATTAATGTAAGGTTGCTATTCTTTGATGAAAACATATTTAGATTAGCTTGTCCAAGAACTCACTAGGGGGTCAAGACAAGTTTCCGTGGATATTTACAAATCATCCAACAAAAAGTTTTTACGTTGAACATGGAATTTGAACTCACACTTTTGCAAAGTATGAATCAACCACTTATCAACTGAATCAATCTGCATTAACTATTTTTTTAAGGAGAATCAATATGCATTAACGGATGTTATCACCATTTAAAACTTTTTAAAGAGTAGTATTTTTCTAGAGTTTTGTTAACCTGTACTCTAAAGACACGTGTTAAAAAATTCAAAATTAGAAAATTTACATTAATATAACCAATATTTTAACCAAGTTGGTAGTGTTAAATTTCTATCTTTTTCTTCTCCTTTTCTTATAATAAGACCACCAAGACTACATCTCGTTGAGTTGTGTTTGGATGAAGCGATAGACAAACATTCGAAGATTTTTGAATTCAGTGTAATGGTTTCGATTTCTGATAGCTTAAAATTGATTTTATAAGTGTAAATTTGATTTTGACATGTTTAATTGTCTCAAAGTAAATTTTTGGGTTAAATATGTTTTTGGTCCCTATAAATATATCAACTTTTCATTTTAGTTCCTCTAAAATTTTCCTTTAACTTTTAGTCACTATAAAATTTTCAATCACTACTTTTGGTCCCTATTTTTAAGTTAATTATTGTATTTTTTTAATGGAATTGTGCAGAAATGTGTAGAATATTGTAAAAATCTCTCCAAAAAAGTTAGATTTTTTAAACAAAACATAAATTAAATATGAATTTTTAACCGTAAAAAATATAAAAATTAAAATTTAATTCATGTTTTGTTAAAAAATACTAATTTTTTTGGGAGAGATTCTTACAATATTATAAAATTTTTTGCAAAATTTTATTAAACAAATATGAATTCTACATATGAGTTTACTTTAAAGGAGGGACCAAAAGTGAAGATGAAAAACTTTTGGGGGACTAAAAGTTGAAGAAAATTTTTAGAGGGACTAAAATAAAAAATTGACATATTTACAGGGACTAAAAACATATTTAACCCTAAATTTTTTACTCTAAAATTGATTTTAAATTGATATTAGGTATTGAAAACTTTTGACTTGCTCAATTAACTTTTACGTGAATATATTTAAACATAAAATATTTCTCATTCAACTCAATTTTAACTAAAATCAATTCGTTCAAAATCAACTTTTATCAACCAAGCACAAACTCAATATGTTTTCAATGACAGTTTGAAAGCAGTTTTTGAAGAAAAAAAGAAGAGAAGAATTCTTGCATACTTTTGGTAAGTAGTAATTTATAGGTTTTTAAGGGTTTCTTTTTATGCACGTTTAGTCGTTTTTCTTCATTTTCTTGAGCTATTTTACTTCAGTACCTTTGTTTTTCTTTTTAGGCAAAAATAATGATGAGCAAACACTTTGGAGCAAAATCACAAAGAGGCTGGCAAGAAAAGTCAAGTTTCAAGGCAAAAGTGAGATGGCACGACGTGCCATCATTTACACTGACCGTGCGCCCATCCTGGGCAGACCGTGCCATCCTAGGCAGTGAAATCACGCACGGCCGTGCGTTCAGAGAGCACGGTCGTGTGCCCTTCCAGTTCATCGGATTCTGGCGTTTTGAAACTTGGCACGACTGTGCGCTCATATGGCACGGTCGTGCGCGTTTTGCAGTCTGAAATTATGATTGAAAACTCTTGGTTTTTGCCAATTATTGCTGTATAATTCGTGGTTAATGCTTTGTCCATGGCTTTAGGCTATAAATAGAGCTCTAATCAGAGTTGTTTCTCATCTTGGAATGAGTGTAAAGTTACTATAGTGAGATTGTAACTCTATCTTGTTCTAAACTCAAACACTTTATAAAATTTCTGCATTTCTATATTTCCTTGCAATTTATTTTATTGTTCTATATATTTCTGCACTTTATTTTATTGCACATTTACAATTCCTGTCATTTACTTTCTTGTCTTTACAATTCATGCAATTTACATTTTGTCAAGTGTCTACAATGAACTCTTGTGAGTAGACTAGTCTAGTCTTGAGATTGTTGGAAAAGTCTAATGACTAGATCCTAATCAAACCAAGCCTAGACTCTATTTTATTATTAAAAATCATTTTCATATCTAATCTCATCATTTTTAAACTCAGTAGCAAGTGTTGAACGAAGTACCAAACAGAGAAGTTCAACAACTACTACTTCATCATTTCAAATATCAAGTGAAGTATCGAACGAAGAAGGTTGATATTGGAACAAATGAGATTAGACAAGGCATTGTAAAGCTTGATGGGAACACCCGAAATGAGTAGCTTTAAATGTCTTGAGGTCATAAAATTCGCATTTAATGGGTCTCATATAGCAATCAACCATGAGAATAGGCGTGATTGCTATTGGGATACATTCATGTATTTCGAGAGAAAACACGAATTACCTTAGAGAATCTTGCTTTTGGAAAATAGATTAAATATAGAATAGAGATATAGGCTTGACCCTTTAAGATTTTGTCATTAGATATACCAATGATCCCAAGATGCTTTTTATTATATAAAACTTAACCAAAAACATTTTCCAACTCAAAACTATGGATGATAATTTTGGAAGGAGAAAAAGTCAGCCCAAAAGAACCAAAACACTGACTTTTTCTCCTTCCAAAATTATCTTCAACTTTCAATACAAATAACACATATAACAAATAAATAAGATTAAATTCAAATATTAACCATCCGATTCTTAAAGAAATAAACCCTTAATAATTTAGAATTCGTTCAAATAAGTATAGTCTAATAAAAAAAAAATTCAAAATCCAAAATCAAATTCAGATTGTCCGAACAATTTATCCTTTAATCTTTTTTAAAACTCGATTCTCAAAAAATTAATTAAAATTGCAAATGCATTTTTCTATCATTTTTATTATTAGGAATCTACGAAATAGCTTGAAGCCAACCGCACTCTTAATTAACCCTGCTTTCCTCTTCACTTCGAATAGGGCTTCTTCCGCCGTAAACGTCCCACATTAAGCCACATTCAGGTAACACTGCTTCTTTTATCTCAATTCATTTCTCCTCTCTTTCATTCTTCCTCTTCATTACTCCCTACTACCCTTACTTTTACGTCTAATTGCTGCGTGTACCCCCCCTTTACCATTATTGCTAACAATAACACTCTCAATTTCATCTCATTCTAATTCTAATTTAGATTCATACTATTTCCTCTTCCACAATGCGAACAACAAGAACTTCAATCTCTTCATGTTTCCTTCGTCTTCAACAACATTGTAATGCCTTCTCTTCAACAACAACAACGCATTCTAACACTGTTAACAGCAGAACCCATCTCTTAAATTCCATCAGAACCCTCACAAACGTTAACACCGCCGTCACATTCTTCCACCAAATGCTCACACTCAAACCTCTCCCTAACATCAAAGACTTCAATCTCTTATTCACATTCATAACCAAAACCAAAAACTACACAACAACAATTTCACTAATCAAATATGCGCATTCATTGAATATCAACGCCGACACTTACACACTCAACATTGTAATTAACTGTCTTTGTCATCTGGGCCAAACTAAATTCGCATTCTCCGTTTTGAGCCAGATGTTTAAAACGGGCTTAAAGCCGACAGTGGTGACTCTGAACACGATTGTTAACGGGCTTTGTGTTGAAGGTAATGTTGCACAAGCGGTTGGTTTAACCCGCGAAATGGAGAACGCGGGTTATGAACCAAATGGTTACACGTTTGGGGCGTTGGTTAATGGTTTGTGTAAAATTGGGGATATGGTTAGTGCTGTTGGTTGTGTTAGGGACATGGTGGAGAGAAACTATGAACCGAATGTTGTTGTTTACAACGCAATTATGGATGGTTTTTGTAAAGGAGGATTTGTTTCGGAGGCTTTGAGTTTGTTTGCGGAAATGAATGAAAAAGGTGTCAAGGCTAGTTTGGTTACTTACAATTGTTTAATTCAAGGGGTTTGTAGCGTTGGTGAATGGAAAAAAGCGTATTTTTTGTTGAATGAGATGATGGAAATGGGTGTAATGCCTGATGTTCAAACTTTTACTATTTTGGTGGATGGTTATTGTAAAGAAGGATTGATTTTGGAGGCTAAAAGTGTGATTTGTTTTATGGTGCAAATGGGCGTGGAACCGAATGTTGTGACTTATAACTCATTGATTGGTGGTTATTGTTTGATGAATGAAATGGATGAAGCTATAAAAGTGTTTCGTTTGATGGTTTTGAAGAAGTGTTTGCCTAGTATTGTGACTTATAATTCACTGATTCATGGTTGGTGTAAGGTTAAAGATGTTGATAAAGCTATGTGTTTGTTGAATGAAATGGTTAATGAAGGTTTGTATCCTGATGTTGTGACTTGGACAACACTTGTTAGTGGGTTTTGTGAGGTTGGTAAACCTTTGGCTGCTAAAGAATTGTTCTTTACTATGAAGCAATATGGTATGGTTCCGACTCTTTTGACTTGTGCTGTTGTTTTGGATGGTTTAATTAAATGTCATTTTCGTTTCGAGGCAATGTTGTTGTTTAAGGCTTTGGAGGAAAGTGATTTAGATCTTGATATTGTGATTTATAATGTTATGATTGATGGTTTCTGTAAAGATGGAAAATTGAATGATGCAAGGAAGGTTCTTGCACGTTTACTTGTTAAAGGGTTGAGATTCGATTCGTATACTTTTAATATCATGATTGGAGGTTTATGTAGAAAGGGGTTATTGGATGATGCTGAAGACTTGCTTATGAAGATGGAAGAAAATGGATGTCAACCTAATAAATGTTCTTATAATATCTTTGTCCAAGGATTGCTGCGAAAACGTGATGTTCTAAGGTCGAAAAAATACCTTCAAATAATGAAAAACAAAGGTTTTGCAGTGGATGCTACTACCACAGAGTTGCTTATAGGCATTTACTCAGATGATAAAGAAAGCGACACATTTCAAGAGTTGATGCAGAACTGAGGTTCGTTTGGATTTAATCGCCGTCTATTCATTATTTGATGTGGATTTTTCATATCATGTTTTGAGAGCCTATTTGATGACATGGTATGCCGTAAAGGACAAGGGCAATCACATTATGATGTTTGTATATGAAAATCCAAACTGAATCATGACAACGATGGTGTTCTAAACGTTAACAGATCGAAGAGTTCAGAGTCGCGGCTTTTTTTTTGCCAAGATATCAGTACAATTCAATGCAATCAAAATGAAGGTCTTGCTTTGGCTAGATTGCAATTACATGAGTCTGGATGATATATAAATGTTTGTCTGATGTTCATACAAGGGAAGGTATGTTTCACATGACCTAGTCAAACAATATTTACTGTTTTCAAGTTTACCTTCTGACGTGTAAATTTACCCTTTGAGGTTTGCAGTATGGAATATGCTTGGATAAGTTTGTTGCTCATGATTTAGAAATTGTTGATTGGTTTTGAAGTTCTGTTATAAAACATTTTCTTACAAGCCTAAACCTCTCCTCTCCCCTCTTTGCTTTGCAATAAGAGGTTAAGATTTAAGAAGAAAAAGGGTGAATAAGTGCAGTTTTCCTTAATTCTTATTGCTTTTTGCTGTAACTTTAGAATAGGGAATCATGTGTTTTGGCCATTGTCATCAAATAGCAACAATAACAATGCTATAGCGCTGTAGCATAGCGGATTTTGATGAATTCGCTATGAAAATTTGCGATGTTAGCGCTGTAGCATAGCGGATTTTGATGAATTCGCTATGAAAATTTGCGATGTTATCCTAGTTTTGCTAATAGGGCAATAACGTCTGCTATTCCAGATTCTGCTAGCAGGATGTACTGCCCATAGCAGCCAATATGAATGAAGATATTTGATCTCCTAATTCATATTTGATATTTTGGGATTATCTACTAGAATAAGTGCTTGTAGAACTGTTTGGATGAAAAAATTAAAAGAGCTTATGAGCTCCCATAAGCCCAAATTCATAAGCTCCCCTTAAAAGCTTATCAATTTGGGCTTATGAATTTTGGACACAGAGTGGAAACACGGAGCGAATCTGCGAAACACGGAACCAGTTCATTTCGCAAAACTCAATTCTCTCACCAGGGTTCTATCTTCGTTCCTTTCTCCTACCTCTGCGTGAACCAGAAACAACGCTACATATCTGTTCTCTTCGACCTCTTCTTCTTAGTTCTCTTTGCTCGTTGTGCTATCTTCTTCCTCTTCATTCTCTGTAACTCAGGTACGCTAGGGTTTCTGAGTTTTTTGCTCCTGTTCCTTGTTGTGATTTTTACAGCCAATATTTGCTTATTCATGTTGACTTTAATTGCAATTGTTCCTGATTTGGTTGATTATTTCTCTCATTTTCTATTGATTTGATGCTGTATATTATTAGGCTTGACTATTCAATTAGTTAGCTGAATTTGAGTATTAGATTGCTTGAAATAAAGCTCAATTTCTCAGTTGTAGGAGCCAAATGAAAAATGTTCAGTTTTTATTTTTGAACAGGTTGTGTAGCAGAAATCAATGAATATTTCTGAATGCAATTCTATAGTGTTTTTTCAAGCAATCTCTTGAACTTCATCAGATACAACATATCAAATTCAATTTTCTTCAAAAGTAATTGATAAACAAATAGATGTGAAACTTAGAAAAAGAGATAGATAGATGTCTCTAATGTTAGCCTTGCTCTGTACCTCATTATATTCCAAATTTTAGATTGATTATAGTTTTGCTTTGGTTTGGTTTCAGTTTTGTTAACTAATGCAGAAGTTGTAATTGCTATAAACATCTACTTCGCTCTACACTTCAGCATTCCTTTATGCTGAAGTTGTAAGGTATTTGTTTACTTGGTTGTATGGCAATAGATGATAGTAGATGAAAGAGGGTATGACAGACCTTTAATTTCGAACTTGTTCGGATTGAAATAGATGGAACTTTTGAATTATAAATAACTTCAATTATAAACTTTTTATTCTAAGCTTTCAGGATTAATCTAAAACAATCCCATTGCTATTTTCAAAATTAAACTGGAAGTTCTTAATACCAAACAGGAAGACATAATGTGTGCGACCAAGGAAGTCAAAATCTAGATTTTACGCATGATCGGTAAGGGGAAGTAAAATCGTACACTCGTAACATAAATGGCAATATTATACAAAACTCATAAATCTCAAATATATGCATATAAATTCATATGTATGCATGTAAAATAGCATATGTAAGACAAAAGAACCTTAAATCACACTTGAAATACTTCTGTAAATTGAAATTCATAAGCATTGCCCACATTACAGCATATTTGTATAATACTTACATAATTTAAACTTGAAATCCTTATGTAATAATAACACTAACACTCACTTAACAACAACATAACACTTTAAATGTTTATGTAATTCAAATGTTAAATCAAACTCATCTCAAACAAAACAACAACTAAAGTTTTCTTCTGTAGTTCGACCACCTCGACCATAATCGTAGAACCGTTTCAAAGATCCCTAGATTATACAAGATTCCCCCAAAATAAGATGCTGCGTATACTCATAATCGCTGAGGGAAAGTATAATCGCAAAATCATAAGATTTTACGATTCAAATCAAGATCTTGACTACCATGAGTGTGACCTTATTAATTGATGTACCCATGTTATTGTGGTATCGGTTGAGCTTCATAGTAGTGAATGTTGTCAAGAGTTGTTTGAAATGTGGTTTTTGTCACTACTGTAGGTGTTGTTGCTTTTCCCTATCTTATTGTGCTTGATGTTGCTGCATATTAAGGTTGTGGCTCCAATTGAAAGTACATCAAATCTAGCTCCTTTGTATACATGTTTGATAAAATAAAGAATGCTGCAATTTGAGAACAATTTTGTTTTCAAGCCTATGATTTTGATCTCTAGTTTGTTTATTTCTGTTTGAGTGGTTGGGGAAGTTGGTATTCATGGATTTTCCGTTGAGATTGACAAAGGACAGTGCTTCTGCTTTTCTGAAGTTTCTTGGTTTCCACTAGATTTTTTATTCAGTATAGTTCTGGACCTAAATTTATAGAAACATTTGACAATTCTGTGATATTTAGCATAGCAATTAGTGTGACTTGTGACTTCTTTTAAGTTTAACAATTCTTTGTGATGTTTGTACAAGAGAACATGCTTTTACAGATTTACTATTTACTGATGCATGTTATCAATCTTTGCCTTTTCTCTCCTTTATTAATGACATTAACCTTACTATGCAATTTTATCTGATATGACAAACTTTAAGGCCTTAATTCTCTTTTATTAATTTATTCCACTCTCTATTTCAGACAATTTTTGGTTAAATTCCTTTCTTTTACTATATCTACTTTTTCCACTACTATTTTCTTTAGTAATGTGATTGGCTAATACTTTCTCATAAATCACTAATTACTACTTGTTGCATGTGCTTGTAACAGGTACCTGTAACTGTTGACCTAACATAACCATTTTGACTTTTGTTTAGCAAAATTGCATGTTTTATTTTATGAGGCATACTTCGGCCTAAACAGTTACAAATGCATTTTCACTAGAAAGTAATAGAAGGTAAAATTTCAACTTTTTCAATATTTAGTAAATCAAATTTATTATATTTAAGGAATATCCTGAAGTTGCAAAGTTCAAAGACAGGGAGAATAAAAATGTGTCGGAGACGGAGATCCTTTTTAAGGATACTGTGCCATCTAACCATGGTAAATGGGCATGGTCTGGAGACCTAGTAAAAGGGACTGAAGCAACTGGTGAAGGTTATGGTAAGCATGTTAAGGAGTTAGTAGGGCAAGGTGAAGAGGTACCAAGTTCTTCCATTCAAAAGCCAAAAAGTAAAAAGGGGTGGAATGGATAACAAGTCAGGAGATGTTGGTTCTCAAATGTGTGATCAATTTGATTGTATAGTTTAAAGTTTGAATGGTGAAAAGACTGTTAATAGTAATAAAGCTGATGATGTTCCTACAATTCTTTGATTGTGTGCAGATGTTTAAACAATTGCCAGGGTTGGAGTATGAAATTGATACCCACCTTTTTAAATTTTTAGATATATTTGATCAGTTTCTATTTTTATATACATATATTATACATGATTTTTAATGATTTTATGATGATGGGTGAATGTTGATTTTTTATTTTTTAACTCTAATCACGATTTTAAATAATAGTTTTGTATTACAGCAATGACAGATTTTTAGTGACCACTGTAATACAAAAATATACATAACCCTTTCATAAAAAAAAGACATATAAAAAACGAGATTTTTTTTAAAAATCTATTTGTAATCGCTTGAAATTGTTCTAAATTAAATAAATACATGTGCTCCCAATGTATGAATAATTTTGCCAACCCAAAACATACCCCAATTTAAAGCATAAAAAACACACTCACCTTTTTTCTTTTTGGATGCAAAACACATACACCTTTTACCTCGTATAACACGTGTCTAATTGTTAACGACAATTCAAATTCCTAGATTGATGCATGCTTGTTTTAACGGTTAAACCCAAACAAATGTTAATAATACAAGCACCATTTTTGCACCAGCTCTTGTTCCCAACAAGGGAACCCTTTCTTCTCGTTTGAACAATTAACATCTCTCTGCATTTTGTTACCCCTCTTTGATTCTCTTTCACAAAAAACATTAAAAAGAAAGAAATTTTCAATTTCATTGCTCATGCATGGTATGGAGATTGTCACAATTCCAAATGATTCAAACTCGAAAGAGAATCTGACCCTTTATCAAGAGTGGTTCAATTATGCAGATGCAGGTTCATCTTTAAACAAAATTTCATTATTTTTTTACTTTTGTATAAATTAAAATTCCTAGGTTATTGTTTTTCACCATGTTTGTTATGAAGTTTTTGAGATTTAATTTTTACTCTAATCCTTTCTATAAAGGGATATAATTATGCTACATGCTTGTGAAAAAGTGCATATATGTTGATGTAGCCATGAAATACCTTTTAATGTATTCGCATTCCCTTTATGTGGTTTCTAACGCAAAAAAAAAAAAAACATTTTGCATCATTTTACTCTTTTTGCAAAAACAATGTGGTGATTGAAAATTTGTGTTTTTTATATAGATGGTGATGGTCGCTTTACCGGGAATGAAGCCACTAAATTTTTTGCAATGTCGAATTTGTCTCGACAAGAGCTCAAGCAGGTTTTGATTTTTTTTTATTTGGCTTGTGCATTGGAACAAGGTGTCTATATAAATAGGAATAACGTATGTGTTCATTAGGGTGGAAACCAGTCAATTAATATTTTGAAGTAAAGGCTTGTTTCCTTTGGTAAGGCATCTCAAATTTGAGTTTTTATAATTTAGGTTTATTGGAAAAAATTGGAGTGCACATTGACTAGCGATGAGGTCTATAGTGTTTATATGTCGATTTTGTGGGGGTTAAGCTAGACCTAAAATCTAAGATGATATCAGAAGATTTGTAACCTATTTCTTGATATGCTAAATTGTCGAAAGTGTTATTGACACACCTAACATTATCAACAAGTTATTAATATTACACCACCCAATGGGGAATGAAATACATTTTATTGTTTACTACATAATGACTATTACAAAGATGATAATGGATTAACTTTGAATCGTGTAAAAGTTTTCTTTGATGCCATATAGTTTCCATTAGATGCAATGATATTGATAAATCACGTTGCTAGTTCCACAGTCTCTTATATTTTCATTGTTTTTTCTTCCTTGTAACTAAATTGTTTCTTTGTTTCTCACCTTACCAAACTAAGGTGTGGGCTATTGCAGATTCAAAGCGAGAAGGGTATCTTGGTTTCAAAGAATTTGTTATTTCTATGCAGGTAATTCTTTTCAGTAAAAAAAAAAAAACTTTGCTTTATCAAACTTTAATGCTAATCAATTTCTTGACTCTAACCCATTTGAATTGTAGCTTGTTTCTTTGGGACAATCTGGCCACTCAATAACACAGGATCTTCTGACTAGTGATAGTAAGTTCAGTATCTTTAGGGTTGTCCTCTATTGTATGGCTGGATAACTCTATGTATGTATTAGTTAATGATTTTGCAACTATATAGCCATGCCAATTTAGATTGAAGACGTGTCTAGGCGTCTGATGACACCAACACATGTGCTTACATCCAATCACTTACATTTTCTTAAATTATTATCTCCATTACATGTCGGTATCGATATTGATACCGTGTTTGATGTTTGTGTCTGTGTCAGTGCTTTATAGTTCTGCAATGCATATTTTTGTTGCCTGTGAGTTTCTTTCAGATAAAGCTACCTAATAGAAGATTTACTTCGATTTCAGTTATAAAAAATGTAAAACCACCAAAAATGGAAGGTTTGGATGCATTAGTTGCAGTAAGTATATCCATCTCTATGTTAATAATTTATGTTGATTTAATCAAAGTACTTATCAGTACCTAAATGATTATGTTTGTACAGAAGAAAAAGCGCAAACATAAAGATAAAGATAGAAATGGTAATATATCTCTCATTTTATTGACTAACTTTCACATTTATTTTGGTTGGTTTTTCAATTTCTTTCTTCTTTTCACTTGAAATTCCAAATTCATGTAATTTGCAATAATGCAGTTAGTCCGCTGCCATCGCCCTCAGATAAGTGGTTTTCTGCAAAGTCATCAAAAAAGGTACACATTTTGTTATTAGTATTACTCTGAAATTTGATTTTCTCTGCTTGTGCTCCTTGCTTGTTTTTGCATTCATATTGATTTTTCACTTCAACATTTTGTGCATTATGTCGTTAGATATCTGCTTCCTCTGTGACATCAATTATTGATGGTTTGAAGAGACTTTACATTCAGAAGTTGAAGCCTTTAGAAGTTGCTTATCGATTCAACGATTTCGTATCTCCTTTACTAGTCAGTATACGACTCTGGTTATTTTGTGCAACTTTTTTATTAATCTGACCGCATTTTAAATTTCGAAAAACATATTCACTTAATTTCTATATTGATTGATTGCAGACAAATAGTGATTTTGATGCCAAACCTATGGTTATGCTTTTGGGTCAGTACTCAACCGGGAAAACAACTTTTATTAAACATATGCTTCAAAGTAGTTATCCAGGCAAGTAGTTTGATCCATTCTTGATTTCTACTCGAGTAATATATCTTTGTCATTATTATATCTGCTAAGCAGTACATGTTACTGATTTTATTTTCTTGTTTTTCTATTTACTTATGTCATTAGGAGCTCATATTGGACCTGAACCAACAACTGATAGGTTTGTTGTTGTCATGGTATGTACTAAACCATTTACTCTCCATTACCAATTACTACTGATATGGTCTTAAGAGGGTCTGAAATCTTTAGCTTTCTTCAGTTTTGAATTTGTATCTTAAATTGACATGATATGAGTCTATCGTTTGGTTCAGAAAGGAAAACTTAACCGTTACAACAGTTTCATAAAACTGAACCGATCCAAGCTGGTATAAAAGTTCGGTCTACCGGTTTTGTGTTTATGTACCGTAACTATCTTCATAGAAAACTAAACTGTAACTCTTTGGACCATACTGATTCTTTGTCAACCGAACTATACCAAACTTTTATTATTAAGGAATATTAGAACTGTTTAGAAAAACTAAAACCGAACCAAATCAAATATTAGGACTGTAAAAAACCAACAACTGAACTGCACCTCACCGAAAAGAACAAAACTGTGAAAGATAGTTCATGAGCTGAACTGAATTGAACTGGTTCAGTTCGGTTAGTGAAGTTCCAGTCACAGTTCGGTCCTTTTCTGTTCAGTTCTGTTTTGATTTTTTTAACAGTCCTAGATATATGCTTGAACATCAAGCCTGTAATTGCAAACTTGGCTTAAGAATTTTCAAATTAAAATGTAAAAAATGGTACATAGTAGCATGACTGTTCAAATAAAATGGGGGAACATTGTTGTTGGGTTACAATAAATAAAGCAAGCTTCACACTACAGGAAAACTTGGTGATATCTTTGGAATTTTTCACTGAAATACATTGCAGTCTTTGCAGGCATCCTCGATATCGTATAATTATATTTATGAGATGTTGGTTGTGTTTTTATATTAATTTATTCTCTTCAAAATCTCTTATAGTTTAAGTTGTAATCATTTTAAAAAATGACATGTCAAGTCAGCTTATAAGATTGCTGTGGGCATTTTGAGTGACAAGTATGATACCGTGAAGTGATTGTTATCTATGCAGTCTGGACCTGATGAGAGAAGTATTCCTGGTAATACCGTTGCTGTCCAAGCAGACATGCCATTTGGTGGTCTTACAACTTTTGGCACTGCTTTTTTGTCAAAGTTTGAGTGTTCTACAATGCCTCATCCTGTAAGTTTCTCTAGAAAAAATTGGAAAAAAACTATTAGCTGATTTTAGTTGTTGAGTTTATTAACTATGCAATAACAGCATAAAAAAGTTTTACACATGACCAATATTATTTCACCATAGTTTGTGTCATAATATTATTTTCAAATTTAATCAGGAGAAAAAGCAACGATCACATAAATCATATGGTTTTTTTTCGGTCTAGTAGCCTAGTGGCTAGAAATCCATCCCTTAAGGTGAATAAGTGAGGAATCCGGGGTTCGGACCCCGGCCCCTACATATTGCAATGTCCCTCACGGGGACTAATGCGTATGGTTTTATCGTGCCAGTATATAGTAATTAAGTTCTTTTCATTTTGTAGCATTTGGAACTAACTTTTTCTCATTTGTCCAAAGCTACTGGAGCACATTACATTTGTGGACAGTCCTGGAGTTCTATCAGGAGAAAAGCAACGATTAGAGAGATCATATGATTTTACCGGCGTAACATCTTGGTTTGCTGCTAAGTCTGATTTAATACTCCTCCTATTTGATCCTCACAAACTTGATATCAGCGACGAGTTCAAACGTGTGATAACATCCCTCAAGGGGCATGATGATAAAATTAGAGTGGTTTTAAACAAGGCAGACCAAGTTGATACTCAACAAGTAAGATAACATCAAGCAATTAATCTTGTATTTGTTTGCTTAGCAGATATTTTGAAGCATGGTCTCTTTTCTTCAACTTTGAATTCCGTTCTGTCAGGGTCAAGATCAGGTGGTAGCTCAAGGAGAATATAACTTTATATATAATTGTGTGCCGTAATGTTGCAGTTAATGAGAATTTACGGTGCTTTAATGTGGTCACTTGGGAAAGTGCTCAATATTCCAGAAGTCATGCGGGTGTATATAGGGTATGCCACTTCATATATGTCATGTGCACACATTCTCTACCATCAATCTTGAAATGTTATCTTTGACCAATGTTTGGATAAACAATTTAATTATGCATATATGGCACAACCGCTTATCATGCTAGTGTCTATGTATAAGCTATTTCTATAATAAAATATAAAATAAAGTCAAACTAATTCCGTATAAGCTATAATATGTTTTCATAAACTATGAGAGCTTATGGAAATAAGATGAAAAAAATTTATTGTCATGTCAAGCGCAAACAGCCTCACAAATGCTTATGCCAATAGATAAGCTCAAATACATTAATCCAAACAGACCCAAGATTATTATTTTTCAATTATTATCGTTGATTTTTCTCAGCTTTTACCTTGTGCACATTCATATAAATTTAGATGTGATTTAAATCTTATGACATTGACTTATATTGGCAGATCCTTCAATGACCAGCCTGTAAACAATATTGTCAATGGTGTACTTGGCAATGAACTCTTTGAAAGAGAACAAGAAGACCTTCTTACAGATCTAAAAGATATACCAAAGAAGGCTTGTGATCGTAAAGTAAGTTTTTCATTTGATTAAATTTTTTAAGCATAATGCTTTTCTCAACGTAAATACTACACACATGCGCAATTTTTTATATCAGCCAAATTCTTTGATGAGATCATTTGTGGAGTAAGTTATGCAAATTTTTGTTGTGGTATTGACTTCATAGCTATTGTGTATCCGATCTCTTGATTTTCAGTTTATAGTTAAGTAACTAATCATGTTTTGTTTTATCTGTTTTTTTAAGAAATTAATATGGGAGGGGGAATGATATTGTTTAATTAGTGGGAAAGGGGAGACACTTGGCCACATAGTCTCCAATTGAACCTAAATCTTCCCTTTTATATTACAAAGCCAAGCAATCACCGATGTGCTAGCGTCGCTAAGAGTTTGAACTGAACTCTGCCTCTTTAGATTACAAAGCTAAGCACTAAACCACTATGCTTTTATTTTAGCTTTTGAAGTTACATCTTTTTGTAATTAAGATAACATTTGTACATAATGTAGATCAACGAATTTGTAAAACGAGCTCGAGCTGCCAAGGTACATGCATATATTATCAGTCATCTGAAAAAGCAAATGCCTGCCATGATGGGGAAAGCTAAAGCTCAACAAAAACTCATTGATAACCTGGAGGGGGAATTTGCAAAGGTACAACTCCATCAACAACTCTTGAATTGCTCATATATTGTTATGATATTGAAAAATTAATGTAAATTGAAACATGTTTAACAGGTACAAAGGGAGTTCCATCTACCAGCAGGAGACTTTCCAAATGTTGAACATTTCAAAGATGTGTTGAGTGGTTATAACATCGATAAGTTTGAGAAATTGAAACCGAAATCGATACAAGCCGTGGATGATATGCTTGCTCACGACATTCCTAATCTCTTAAAGACTTTTCGAAATCCATATGGTTAAGTTTGCTAGATCAATGTCAATGACAAAAGCATGCATGCATGCACATGAATGTACATGCTTTGTGATAAATAGGTATCATGTGGTGCATATTATTATCAATATAATGGCTTCACCATCATAGATCTAATTGTTGAGAAGAAGGGAGTTTTGTTGTGAAATGAAGATGTATTATTATCATCTACAACGAATAAACTTGAAAAGAAACAGGTTGTAATTTTCTATAAAAGATGTTACATTTGCTTGGACTTGTCACTATAGTTTATAGGTCTTCCACTTTCTCAAAAATGGAGATGACCTTTTGTAAAAAAAAATGGAGATGATCTGTTTCATCTTATGGTCACCAAAACCTTCAATTTTGAAAGGTTAAATGTGTTTTTATTTATAGGTAGGTCTTCCACTTTTTCAAGGAACAATGGGGA
Source organism: Medicago ruthenica (assembly GCA_018208015.1). Classification (NCBI taxonomy): domain Eukaryota; kingdom Viridiplantae; phylum Streptophyta; class Magnoliopsida; order Fabales; family Fabaceae; genus Medicago; species Medicago ruthenica. Next base: position 26,118,886 of record CM031373.1, on the reverse strand, counting down.
AGATTTGTTTCATCTTCTTTCTATTAGACTAGATCTATTTCATCTTACGGTTATTTAAACCTTCAATTTTTCAAGGTTAAATGTGTTTTCCATCCCTATACATATATCAACTTTCATTTTTAATCTCTATAATTTTTTTTTTCAAACTTTCGTTCACAACATATTTTCTAGTTACCAATCTTAGCCATCACATTAAATTATAGAGACACATGCTAACAAAGGTCAGGTGTGGCAAGTGTCACGAATCTTTTATACAAAATTTATTAAATAAAATTACACAATTCTCTCTTGAAAGATGAATGAATTATATTCCTCTCCCATCTTATCTTCAAATTTGATCTCCCCTCCCTTGATGAATACTTTGGTTGAATATGGATACCCTATCAACAAAATTTACTCAAAATTTGAACTTATTTTAAAATAAATTTATATAAAATATACATGACATTGAAAAATTGTATGATTGATACATATTCAACCAAACTCCAAGGTACCAAAATGTTCACCAATGTTTTTTCTCCCTCTATTTCTGATACACAATATCATGAATTTATGGTTTTAAACTTTACTATATAAACCATGAAACAATACAAAATAAAATAATTTTTTTGGACAACATACTAAAAAAATATGTGTTAACTTAGTAGTAAGAGCTTAGCCTTACAAAGTTCAAATCGTCTGAAAAGAGTTTAGCCTTACAAAATTCAAATCGTTTGGAGAATACTTTTATTTAATAATTGTTCTTCCTTTGCCGATTCTTTTTAAACATCTTATATTCTAAAATTATAAAAATTATGATTCACATAAAAAGTTATAAAGAAAAAGAAAATAAATTTCTTAAATGATAGCTTAAATTATTTTAATAAAAAATGGTGTTTATAGTTTATCTATCTCTCTTTTTCTTCAAACAAGTAAAAACTCATCACTTTTTCTACTTATCGTTCTTTTGATAAACTCATCTCTCGCCGTAAAATGCTTCCCCAGCGAATGAAGAAAGCAGTTACCGATAACCCTAAAAAACTTGCCAATTTGATTGATCTCGTTAACCTTCCTTCCACTCTCAGAGACTTTGTTGGTCAATCTCAGACTTCTCGTTTATCTTGTTTCATGCGTGTTTGGTCCTACATCAAAACCAACAATCTCCAGGTTCCTTTTTTCTTTTCAAATTAAACTCAATTATTTCTTATTTAGAATTTTGATTTTCCCATGCTTTTACAATTTTATCAAATTTATTAATAATATCAAAGTTATTTGTCCTGAAAACTTAGCTCGACCGACAATGCTGATATATTAGGCTGGACACCTTCATACGTGTGTGAGTTTCAAATGGTGTTTATCACTTCGTCTGACACGGAAAAAGAGAATGATATGAATTTATTTATTGATACATGTGGTTACATTCAATCACTTCTTTTTTCTTAAATTATTAAAAGTGTCTATGTGTGCGCTTGATCTGCTAAAAATGACAACTACAGTTGTACAATGTTTGATTGTAAAACTTTTCAATGGACAAGGGGCAAAGGACAAGACAAAAACTGAAATTCTTGTCCTTCACTAAAGCACAATAAAACATTTTGTCCAAAGTACAAGTTGTCTAAAATACTAAAATAGCCTTTTGGCCGCCCAAACGTCGTATAAGACAGAAAATTGTTCAATACTAAAAAAATTTGTCTTGTGTTGTTTTGTCTTGTGTTGTGTTGTTCTGTCTAGTACTTACCTTTTAACATATCAAACTTACCCTATGTCTATTGTGTCTGTTCTGGTGTTGTGTCCAGTGACCGTGCTTTTGCTTATAGTTGATCTTTGAGTGTTACTTTTGCTGATTAAATTCATCCTAGAAGTTTTAATAGTGTTATCAATCCCGGATAGCGGCTAATCTCAAAAACGCTAGAGTGAATTGTGATAACGAGAGTTAGCTATTTTGAAATTTGTATACAATTTATATAATTTATACTATTAGCATAAAAAATCAACTAGTTGCAGATCAGTGAGAAGGGTGAAAAATGACAGGAAGAGGGAGACAGTGAGAGTGGAGAAGCACCAACACTGTTTTGGAGTTTTTGAATTGCAAATTTCCTTAGATCCTGCTACCATAATGCCCCCAACATTTAAATCTTTTTTGGAACTATTTGTGTCATTCTGAGGCGTGATGCTATCTAGCTGCAAAAATCCCTTTAGTGGCTGCTACACCAAACCAAACCGCCTTGCTATTGCGTGTCCTGTAGTGGTCAAGGGTCGCTCTGCTACACCACTATAGTATGCGATTGACTGCACTGATTGCACTAGTACTTAAAAAAAATGTTTTTCACCAGTTAGCATTGGTTTAGGCTAAACAAGAGCTCACTAGTTTGTCATCTAGATCTTGTTTGAGCCAGAGCACTATCAACATAATATTCCAAAATAAAAGAGATCTCTTTTTGATGTTATTGAGCTGTTATATGATCTTTTTATTTAACCATATCTGTGAAGTTGTGAATATATAAAATGCATGTACCCATTTTTGAGTTGGGGGCTACCGCCATATTTGCTATGATGTCTTATGGTTTTGGTATATTTATTTTTTTAAAACTGCACCAAAGGTCCTTTAACTTGGTTTAAAGTTTCAAACAGACCTTTTATTATTATTACTATTATCATTATTTTTTATTTTTTTTGGTGTCAAACTAATTATTTATCTTTAAAAACATTTACGCCAGAACAACTTTATTTCTTAGTCTACTTCTGTTACAAATTTGTCTACATGATTATTGAATGATAAACTATGAATAATGTTTCACCATTCAACACCACAAGTAGACCCTCTTTGACAACAAGGAGCTCACAATCTTCAGATATGTATTAAAAAAGATCATGCTAATTTTGATTATTAGTTATTGTAAAAGTCATTATCATGTAATTTTGATGTTATCTTGATGAATTGAAGATGTAATTCACCTTTTGAATGGTCAAGTAAGACTTTTGGTAACATGCATAGATGAAAAATGGAGTTTGGTCCAACATTGTTGACAGTTTTAAACATAAAGAACTACGTTGACATGAAAAACATAAATTACATGTTTAAAACTTTAAATTAAGACCACTGGTGCAATTTTGCCTTTATTTTCGTACGTTGTTTGATATTTATGTTGAATAGACTGACTAAAAGATGAGTTGTTTCTTTGATAGAGCAGGATCCAAATAACAAGAATGTGGTAAACTGCGATGAGAAGTTGAAAGGCATTTTACTTGGGAAACCTCAGGTTGATTTAGCAGAACTTCCAGCACTTATCAAGCTGCATTTTCCGAAAGAGCCCAAGTGATGTGTGTGATAGAAATCAAAATGTCTGTTTGATTGGAAATGGAAAGCTCACATTACATTCCTCAAGATGAGTCTCTCAAATGTTAGTACAGGAATTTAGCAGTTGAAATACTAAGTTGTTTTGCTGCATGCTTTTGCGACTTTATAAATTTTGTATTTAAGAATTTTTCTTGTTGGAGTTATGATTTTGTTTGCATAAATTGTGCGTATTATCATATATGCCGAGTCATTTTATCTTTCCTTAGAATCAGCCTCTGCAGCAGCCGCATAACTGTTTCATCCAAATCTAAATCCAGTGAAGTAATGTAAAATGAATTATATTAACACGACAAAAATGGCCGATTCTGCACAGGATGTGCTGGAATAGAACAAAGAAAGTTAATTACAAGGTCAAAGTTACCAAACCCAATACAGCCTGGAAAGGAAGAAAAAATAAACAACTAAAAGGTGATTCCCATACAAGGAAATGGGTTAAGCCACCAATCGTGATGATTAAAAGCAAAAGTAGTAAGCTTTGCCTTTAACCACGAAAAAGATAGCAGCTTAACTTTATCGAGCAAATTACGTAACTCAACTTCCTTGTTATTGAAGAGCTTGTTGTTCCTTTCCTTTCATATTGTCGAGACAGAAGCAAACCAAATCAACTGCAATACATTCTGAATAGTTCGGGGAAACTACTTGTATGACAAAGCTGCACAAAATGATATGTTTCCGTAGCTGGTACTGAAGAAAAACCTAGCCACCTCTGAATAACATGCAACAAATTTCCAAAGTAGTTACAACATAAAAAGAGATAATTAACTGTTTCCTCGGAGCCGCACCCACTAACAAAAACATAAGGTTTTGCTTGAATAATGCCTCGTTGCCGTAAGTTATCTTTGGTTGATAAACGATTGCGGAATAGACGCCAAACAAATAACAACACCTTTAAAAGAACCAGTTTATGCCAAATAAAGTCAACCATCTCCCGCTCAAATGATAAACACCGCTGACGGAATACCTCTTAATTGGGTCTAGCAGCCATTTCCACCTATTTGAAACAATTTTCTGCAAAATACAACATTCCCGAACAAGATCCTCCTCCCACACATACAACCTTCTCCTCCACCTTCACGTCTCTCCATCCTCACCCAACCTAACTGACACATATGAGCCACAGTTAATGTCCGATTTTCAGACAAATCAAATAAACGGCTAAACCTGTCACAAAGCGAAACACCACCCACCCAACTACCCTTCTAAGATTATCATCAAACCAACTATCGACACTCATTCCCAAGCCATCATGAATTCTCCCCCATATCTCTGCACCGAACAAAACTATTCCTCCCTCCTTCCTTCAAACGTCTGCCTTCCTCACCATAACGAGCTACCAAAACTCTATATCATAAACCCCCTTTATCAACTAGCATCCTCCAACATTATTTACCTAACAACGCTAAATTAAACTCTCTCATCCTCCTTCAACAAACAAAGAGAGTCTCAATTAACCCAAGAAATTTTCCTAAAATCCCGCCAAAAAAAAAACCTTTTAAAGATAGATTCAATAAAAGAAATTATATTTGTGGGAGCCTTGAAGAAAGAAGGAAAATAAACCGGAAGCGATGACATGACATAGTTCAGAAGAATCAGTCGACCGCCCAAAGAGAAGTTTTTACTCTTCCAACCTGACAATCGGGATTTAATCCGGGCAATCAAAGGGTCCCCAAAACTCAACCTCCGTACATCCCCTCCTATCGGAATGCCTAGGTACACAAAAAGAATTCCCCCGTCTTACAGTTCATAACCAAAGTTTCCTCTGACAGCCAAGAACCTGCTACATTCACACCAGTCAACATGCTTTTGTTAAAATTAACTTTTTAACCTGACACCTCTTCAAACAAAATGAGCACAACTATCATAGACCTGACGTTGGCCAAACTTTTCTCACCAATAACTAATGTATCATCAGCAAATTGAAGGTGAGAAATTTGCACCGGATCATTCATTCCCACTCGATAACCATTAAACAAGCCAACATTAACCAAAGAATTCAGCATAACATTAAACCCCTATGCTGCTAACAAAAAAAAAAGAAAAGGGGATAAAGGGTCACCATGTCGTAACCCCCTTTCCTTAGGAAATTCATTTGTTGGGCAACTGTTAACCAAAACTGACGCCGTTGCTGAACAACCACACGCTAAAATCCACTTACGCCACAAAGTAGGAAAATGCATACCACTCATCACTGCATCTAAATACTTCCAATCCACTGAATCATTTGCCTTTTTGAAATCCATTTTAAAAAGAAGCAATTCCTTTTTAAGTTTTGGGGCTTCATCTCACAATCCCAAACTGCCTGCTTCACCTCCTCCATGGTAAAAGGTTGATCATTTTCGCTTGAGTTAACCATTTAAAATCAAGCTCCTCCACCCCTAGCCGATCAACATTTGGAAGCCTTAAAATGATGTGCAAAGTGGCTAAAGACATCTTCTCTAACATTCTGAACCCCCTCCACTGAAATACCTTTGACTTGAATCGAAATAATAGCGTTGGCCTTTCTTCTATTAGACATGATGCAATGAAAAAAACTTTGAATTGACGACGCCTTCTTCAAGCCAATTCATTATTGACTTATGCCAACTCATATTTGAATTAATATGAGCCAAAGAATGCAAATTTGACGTGTGTTCATGAAGCTCCACCACTTCGTCCTCTTCTAAATTAGCATCTTTTCCCTTAGAATCAAGGGAAGAAATTCGGTCCTTCACCTTTTTCATCCTACCTTCCATATTCTGAGAATGATTCTGATGCTACACTTTTAAGCTCTCTTTAATCATCTTTAGATTTTCTTTGAGAACAAAACCTCCCCACCCTTGTATCTGAAAAGAGCACCACTGATCACGTACATATTAACTATATCCTGAAAAATTTGCCCAACATTTCAACATATGAAGTGGACAAGATCCCCAATTCTCCTCATCAACGGATAACAACATCGGGACATGATCCGAGAGACTCCGCTGATGAGCCACCTGAATACAATTCGACCACGCCATACACCAATTTTCAAACAACAAAAATCTATCCAAACGGCACATGGAATATTCGTCGCCACGGTACCAAGTAAATTTCCACCCACAGAGAGGCAGATCCACCAAAAAATTATCATCAATAAAAGTATTAAAAATATCAGAATCATTCCGACGAAAAGCAACGCCTATACTCTTCCGTTATTCAACAAAACGAATAACATTGAAATTCCCACACAGACACAAATTCATATTCATGTTGTTATTAATGAAATCTGATAACCAATCCCACAATAAATGTTTAGCCACCAAATTACAGGGAGCACACACATTTATAATGACGAACTCTTTTTCAATTCGAACAAAACGACCTTTGATTACCAACACATGTTTAAAACTCATAGTCATCCACATATCCACCTCCAGACTATCCCACACCATCAGTAAACCTCCCGACAGACCCACAGAGGGTTGATAAGAATAACCAAAAGCATTGCATCCCCAAACAAGCGAAATAATAAAATCATCCACTTTGCCGAGCTTTGTTTTCTTGAACACACAACACAGATGGACGTTTATCACTATCTAACTTGAACACCTCCTTCCTCTTCTCAAAACCACCCAAACCCCTAACATTATAATTTAACACCTTCATTGATAAAACATCCCTCCCCTAACAAAACCCAAAACAACACTACTAACAAGCATGTTTTTGGTAAACAAGACGATAATTTTAAAATGTTGCTTGCAGGATCAAACTAGAAATCCTAGGACATGTTGTGCAATGTTTTTCCAGAAAATGTTTGAATGTTCATCATGTTCTTAAGATGAAACATGAAGAAGATGAAGATCAAAGTTTAATTCGACAGAATTAAATAAGTTTGTAGAACTTTTTGAAAGAGAACTTAAACCTCAAAGATAAAAGTAAAAAGATTTAAAAGAAATAAATTTGCATTGCATTAATAAAGTGGTTCATCAAATCAATGTATATACATTCTTGTTACTCTTTTCTCTCTGTGACTTGGATAATTCGAGTGTAAAATTTTGATAATGATTTGTGACCACTATTTCTTATGAAAAACTCCTATATATACATAAGTAAAATAACTGACAACCAACGGTCCTAAACTACACATCTTTGACATACTTGACTTGCTTCCATGTGTTCTGGACCCTTGATTCTGCCTCTTCAAAGAGGATTTGAATTTCATCTGGCCGAAGTCATATACTTTGAAAATGCCAACATCCAACATATCTTGTCAAACACAGTTGCCTCAAGTTTAAACTGAAATAAACTTCTCTTCAACTAAATAAATTGCCTGTCAAAAACAAGCATTAAAATACAGGCTACAATTTCCCCCCCAAAAATGTCATTTTCGACTAAATTTTAAATGAAAGAGAAGTTTGACGTTTTTGAAAACTTTCCATGTTTCCAAGAAAAATGACGTCACTACTATCGTGACATCACTTCAAAACTTTCTCTTCAGTCTCAAAAGCTATCATTGTGCCACTTTAGAGAGTTAGTGGGCCACCTCATCAAGTTAGTGGACCACTTTATCAACTTAGGAATCCCAAGTGCAAATCAATGGCTTCAGCATGCAACCATTTTCCCTAGATTTCAACCACGTGGCAACCTCATATTAGTTGAGAACTCAAAATGTTTCTACCTTTCTCCTTCTTTGGAGACTATAAAAGCCTTTCTTCTCCCTTTTGTTCCCTTTTCGCAATCTTCTTCTCCTAAGGCAAAAGTTTTCGACTTGACCTTTTTATTATACGCTTTGGCTACACGCTCTTTTTGTCTTGTAAGAACTTCCAATGCATCTAATCTTTCTTCGTCTAAATCAACCAATTCATCCAACATCATATTCCAATAATGATCTGTTGGAATTTCCATTTGCCTTTGAACTTTAGTTGATTGTAAACAAATTTCCACCGGTAAAACTGCATCATGTCCAAAGGTAAGTCGAAATAGAGTGAAATTAGTTGACTATTTAGGAGAATTTCGACAAGCCCACAAGACTTGATCAAGGGTCTTATGCCAATTTTTAGGCTTTTGGCCCACATGTTTTTTAATCAAATTAATTATGATTTTATTGGCTGCTTCAACTTGACCGTTTGCTTGTGCATAATATGGTGTCGAAGTCAAAAGCTTAAAACCTGTTTGTGAGGCAAATTCCACTATCTTACGTCCAGTAAAAACTAAACCTTGATATGTGATTATAGTTTCAAGAACTCCAAACCTATAAATAATATGGTTTTGGATAAAACTAATCACTGCCTCTTGGTCAACATTAGGCAAATGAATAGCCTCAATTCATTTAGTGAAATAATCTATTCCAACCAAAATGACGTTGACCTTTCGACGAAGTTGGTCGAATCTCACCAATTAAATCTAAAGCCCAACCTCTAAATGGCCAAGGTTTCACTATTGAATGCAACTCACTTGCAGGCACATGCTGAATTCCTGCATGTTTTTGACATTCTTGATAACCTTTGGCAATTTCTATGCAGTATTTTAGCAAAGTTGGCCAATACATTCCTTGTCGAAACAAAAGCCATTTCATCTTATGGCCTACTTGATGAGATCCACAAGATCCACTATGAACACTGGAAATTGCTAAATATGTCTCAGTTTCGCTAAGGCATTTGAGCAAAACCCCTTCATGAGTCTTTTTAAACAACTCATTTCCAATGATAACATAGCTTAGTGATTTATATTTAATCTTTCGACTAAATATTCATGTTGGATTATCTAAATATTCGACAATTTGTTTTCACCAATCATTATTTAACATATTGTCAATGACAAAAATTTCAAAATCTTCAAAATTTTCAACATTTTTATCAATTTTTCCCTCTGCCCCCACAAGTTTGGCATTGACAATTCTGTCAAGGAGAAACCTGTTGAAATTAATTTATCTTTGACTTCAATTAATTCCTATAATTTTGTTTTGGAAACTTTATATCCTGAGGCAATCTGTGCCAAGTCATTTGCCTCTTGATTTTCAATTCGAGGCACATGGTTGATATTGACATAGTCAAAACCTTTTATTCTCTTGTTAATTCTCACTAATGCACTTATATTCTCTTGTTAATTGTTTCACAACAAGCTCTGAGTCTCCTTTAATTTCGACATTTTTTGCCCCCAATTCTAGCAAAATCTCAAGTCTTGCTATTAAGGCTTCAAATTCAGCCTCATTATTGGAGCAATAACCTTTTATCTCGAACTTGAATTTCGTTGGTATCTTTGTAGGAGAAATGATAAGAATCCTAACTCCAGTTCCTTTCTTATGTCTGGAACCGTCGAAATACAGTTTCCAAGGCTTTTTATCCACGTAAATTTGTGTTGCTTCGACCAATGCATGGTCCATAATAAAATCAGCAACAATTTGGCCTTTGATAGCTTTCAAAGGTTGATAAGTTAGTGAATATTTTGTAAGCGCTAAAGCACTTTTTCCAATTTGACTATGCAAGATTGGTTTTGACAACATATGCTTAATTACATCAAAATGCGAATAAACATAAATATCAACAAGATTGATATATTGCTTAAGTTTTGTACATGAGAAGTACAAACAAAGACACAAATTTTCTATTAAATTGTATTTAGTTTCAACATCATTTAAGACTCGACTAAGATAATAGATGGCTCTTTCGATACCATTATCATCCTCTTGGGCTAACATGCTACCTATTGACGAATCAGATGCTGAAATGTACAATTTCATCTTTGTGTTCCTAATATGAGGCAACAAAGTTGGAGGTTTCGTCAAATATTCCTTGATTGCATCAAATTCATCTTGATGTTCTTGCCCCCACATGAAACTTTCTTCCTTCTTCAGTCGAAGTAATGACAAAAAGGCTTGTGTTTTGCTACTTAGATTTGAGATAAACTGTAACACCCATACTGTAACACCCATAATAAGATTGCCTAGGATCTTATACGAATATTAAAATTTCGTACTGGATACATTAATTTACAATATAAAAGTTCTTACAAATATTACATCACATTGTAATATTACAAATCCAAGGTTTATACAACATCTCTGATACATGTACATCATAAGTACATTCATATAATACAATCAACCATAACATAAAACAACAGCACGATCAGTCCGTAGCCTTCTCCTTACCCTTGTTGCGTGCTGATTGCGATCCTGCCTGTGAACCTGCACCAGAAGGAATGGGATGAGACATAATGTCTCAGTGAGCTCTACCCAACCTACTGTTGGCAACCGCAGGGAACCTAGGGTCGCCATGCCTACCTTGGCAATTTAGGGGAAATCTAGAATCGCCAAGTCTTTAAATCTATCCCCAAAGGATATAACTTCCTATAACTATAACTGTAATCCACCCGTATCTGTAAAACTTTCCGTGACTATAACTTTAACAACTTTAACTATAACTATAAATCATAAAACGAATAAAGTGTTTTATGTTAGCTGTTAGCGTTGAACAAACAATTATCTGAGTTCATTTTACGGAGGGCAGCCCGGGTGGAGCAACCCCGAGATACGTCTCCCTATAAACCGGTGAAATTCCTATCATATCAGGCTAACACCGGACTCCCTATAAAACGTGTTGACAACCCTCTCGGAGAAGTCCCATCCGGCGAACCCCGGAGTCTGATGAACACGCCCTGTAACTGTAAAACGTGCAAGCACGCCATTATCTTTAATCTTTAATTCTTTAACTATAACATATAAGCATATAACTTGTCACTTTAATCCTATAACAATCCTGTAACCTATAATTCTTGGCTTATCGTTCTCATAAGCCACCTATAATTGTTGGAGAACCAACACTATAACTTATCTGTAGCTATAATTGCCGAAGCATTCCCATTGCCTATGTATTCCAAAGGAATACTTCTATAACTTTATTCACCTATTTAGGCTCTCAAATCATCAAGCTATAAGCCTTCCCTAATGATCTATTCATTCTCTAAGGGATAGGTCCTTTAACACTTAAAAGAGATACATAGCCATTGCACATCGCTTAATGAGTTTGAAGTAGTATTGAACGGCTGGAATGGTGCAAGTAAAGTTGAAAAACAGCATGTTCTGTCCACCTTCAAAATCGTGACACGATTTTGGAATCGTGTCACGATTCCATGCCCAGAATTCGTGTTATGTTCTGCCTGTAAAATCGTGACACGGTTGCAGAATCGTGACACGATTTTACCTGCAGTTGGACAGCATAGGGCAGTTTCAAAGCATAATTTTCACCATTCTTGGCACATTCAAACACACTTAAACATCATACAGCTTAAGGCTTATTTCTAAGGCGTATAAACAACTTATAACATGTTTAATCAAGGAAATTCCATCAAAGGGGAACTAGGGTTCTGTGAATCACAAACTTGATCATATAACTATAAACCTCAAAACTTAAACAAGGAGGGTTCTAAAACCCACTAGGAGCTCACCTTAACCTCAAAAGATGCTTGCTAAGTTGAGAAATTCAAACCCTAGCTTCAAGTCCAAAGCCTCTACTCAAGACAACTTCTAATCCTTGGCTTTCCTTCTTCTTCTTGCTCCAAAATTTTCCCCAACACAAGCTTGCTTACCACACAAGAGTTTAGGGAGAAGTTTACTAGGTTAAGGGGTGATGATTAGATGATGATGATGAAGAGGAGATGGGGGGCGAAAATGAGGGAAAGAGGGAGAGAAAATTTTCAGTTTTTCTTTACTAGAAAATGAGAGATAAACCTTAGAAATATTCATATTTATCCAATAGTCTTTTTCTCTTTAATTACAACTTTGCCATTCCCTCATATTACTACTTTGCCATTGCTTGCTCCTGAAGTTTCTAACACGTTTAACCGCTTAAAACTGATACTTCTAAACGGGATATTACACTCTACCCCCCTTAAAGAAATTTCGTCCTCGAAATTTAGAAATTACCTGTAAAAAGATGTGGATAGCTCTCCAGCATCTGTGATTCCAATTCCCATGTAGCTTCACCGTAGGGAGAATCTTTCCATATGACTTTAACAATTGGAATCTCTTTGTTTCTCAATGCTTTAACATCACGTTCAATAATCCGTTCCGGTTCGGGCCGGAAAGTCAAATATGATCTTAAGTCGATGGTTTCCAACTCTACTGGTTGGTGAGGATCAGGAATGAACTTCCTTAACTGTGAAACATGGAAAACATCATGTAATCCTGACATCGCCGGTGGTAGAGCCAATTGGTAAGCTGCTGGTCCGACACGTTTAAGTATCTGAAATGGCCCAATAAATCTTGGACTCAATTTCTTTGTTCTGAAAACACCTCGTAATCCCAACTTAGGGGTGACTTTCAAGAAAACATGATCTCCCACTTCGAACTCTAGAGGTCTTCGCCTCTTGTCCGCATAACTCTTCTGTCGACTCTGAGCAGTTCTGATCTTATCCTGAATGGATTTAATCTTTAAAGTGGTCTCTTGAATAATCTCAGGTCCCAAAATACTTTTATCTCCAACCTCTGACCAACAAAGCGGTGTTCTACACCTCCTGCCATACAGTGCCTCATAAGGTGCCATTCTGATGCTAGAATGGTAACTATTATTATACGAAAATTCAATCAAAGGCAGATGGTTATTCCAACTTCCTCCATCCTCTAAAATGCATGCACGTAGCATATCCTCTAACGTCTGAATGGTTCTTTCAGATTGCCCATCTGTTTGAGGATGATGGGACGTACTCAACTTTAACCTCGTTCCCAAAGCCTTTTGAAAAGCTTTCCAAAAATGAGAAGTAAAGATAGGGTCTCTATCTGACACAATGCTAGTTGGAACACCATGTAGTTTCACAATCTCCGCTATAAATAGTTCTGCATACTGAGCAGCCCTGTAAGTAGTCCTAACCGGTAAAAAGTGAGCAGACTTAGTTAACCGGTCGACAACTACCCAAATCGAATCATGTCCCCGTTGAGTTCGAGGTAACCCTGTTACAAAATCCATAGAGATCTCTTCCCATTTCCACTGAGGGATTTCCAATGGTACAAGCATCCCTGCAGGCCTCTAATGTTCAATCTTCACTTGTTGACACACAATACATCGCGATACGAATTCCGCAATATCGGTCTTCATCCCCGGCCACCAATAATCTTTCTTTAAATCTTGGTACATTTTAGTGGTACCCGGATGAATACTGAAACTACTCTTGTGTGCCTCTTCCAAAATCAACCTTTTTAAATTAGCATCATTAGGAACACAAACTCTACCTTCAAACAACAGAGTACCATCCGAAGCCCTTGAAAACTCTGACTGTCCAATCCTCCTCTGAAGATTCACATCCAATTCTTGAGCTTGTGCGATTCGGGATCGCAAATCACAAGTAACCTCTAATCTTTGCAACAAAATGCCGTCACCCATCTCTGTAACGCTGAGATTAAGATCTCTAAATTTCTCATACAAACCACAGGTGTGCATCGGCACTTCTGCTCTCATCAAAGATTTTCTGCTCAAGGCGTCAGCAACTACATTCGCCTTTCCAGGGTGATACTTTAATTCAAAATCAAAATCCTTTAAGTATTCCATCCATCTTCTCTGTCTCATGTTCAGTTCCCGTTGATCGAACAAATACTTTAAACTTTTGTGGTCACTGAACAAGTTGAATTGTGCTTCATATAAATGGTGTCTCCATACTTTCAGAGCAAAAACTATAGCTGCCAATTCCAGGTCATGAGTAGGGTAATTCTCCTCATGAGATTTAAGCTGCCGTGAAGCATAAGATATTACATTGCCTTCTTGCATGAGCACACTGCCTAGTCCTTTAGAGGACGCATCACAATACACAACGTATTTCTTTTCGGGATCCGGTATTGCTAGCACTGGAGCCTTGGATAATTTCTTCCTCAAAGTCCGGAAACTTTTCTCACAATCTACGTCCCAGACAAAAGGCACATCTTTCCTCGTGAGGCGTGTCAACGGCAAAGCAATCTGTGAAAATCTCATAATAAATCTTCGGTAGTAACCTGCTAAACCCAGGAAACTCCGAACTTCTGTTACATTCACTGGTCTGGCCCAATTAAGGACAACTTCAACTTTCGACGAGTCAACTGACACTCCTCCTTTAGAAATAACATGCCCCAAAAACTGGATTTCCGATAACCAAAATTCACATTTGCTGAATTTTGCATATAACTGATTTTCTCTGAGAATGTCTAAAACGATCCTCAGATGCTGAGCATGTTCCTGTGAGTCCTTTGAATAGATCAAAATATCATCTATGAAGATTACAACAAACTGATCCAGGTAAGGCTGGAAAATCCTATTCATGTAGTCCATAAACACAGCTGGAGCATTAGTCACTCCAAACGGCATAACCAGAAATTCATAATGTCCATAACGTGTTCTGAACGCCGTCTTGGACACATCTGATGATTTGATACGAATCTGGTGGTATCCTGATCTGAGATCAATCTTTAAAAACACTGCGGCTCCTTTAAGTTGATCCAAAAGATCATCAATCCTTGGTAACGGATACTTGTTCTTAATTGTTACTTTGTTCAGCCGACGGTAGTCGATACACAATCTCATACTACCATCCTTCTTCTTAACCAACAACACTGGCGCACCCCAAGGTGACACGCTGGGCCTGATAAAATGTTTCTGAATTAAGTCTTCTAACTGAGACTTCAATTCCTTTAACTCTGATGGTGACATTCTATAAGGCGCCACTGATACTGGCTCTGATCCTGGAATGAGATCAATAGAAAACTCAACTTCCCGTTCAGGGGGTAAATTGCTTATCTCCGAAGGAAAAACATCTAAATAATCACTGACAACAGGAATGTCACTGGGACTCAGTTCTGACCCTGAAGTCACAGTAACCATCACATAAAAACCTCTATCCTGAGCACACATAAGCTGAGTAAGCTGATGAGTGCGGTTGATTAACTCTGATAAAGCCACACCTTCGGTCGTATTGTCTGTAGGCATGAAAATACACTTTTCCGCATATCCAATATACACATGATTAGCAGATAACCAATCCATTCCTAGAATTACATCAAGTTGTATCATGGGAAGACACGCCAAATCTATGTAGTATGTCTTACTAGATACAATGATCGGGCAGTTCTCACATATAAAACTAGCTACAACTCCGCCCTCAGTAGCGGTAGATACCGTCATAGGAGGTATCAACGGTGACATAGACAACTGTAATGCTTCTACACACTTGTAAGAAATAAGGAACATGTTGCACCACAATCAAAAAGCACTTTAACTGGAGTTTGGCCTAAGTAACACATACCGGCAATTAAATCTTCATTTGCCAAAGCCTTCTGGCCATCAAGGGAGTACACCCTGCCCTTACTTGTTATAGTACCTTCAGCTCCACCTTTACCTCTTCTTTCTGGACAATTTGCTAAAATGTGCCCCGGCTGCCTACACCCGAAACACACTCCTGTTTGCCTCATGCACTGGCCATAATGCGACTTCCCGCAATATTTACAAATGACAACCGCCTGTGATGAAAATGACTGTTTGCCCCTCTTGGGAGAGCCTTTAGACTTATTCTCTTGATACCGATCTTGAAATTTACCTTTTCTCTTTTCATATGCTGCAGCTTTCTCTTTCGCGGTCTTGGCAAAACCCGCTTCCGCAACCAAACTATCATGAACCATCTCGTCATAGCTGGTATTCCGTTGTAGGCTCACTGCTGTATCGATTTCACCTCTCAACCCACGCCTATACTGATTCATCTTCCAGTTCTCATTACCGGCATACTCGTTGTGAGAGGAGTAGTACGACAATTCTTCAAACTTCTTTGTAAACTCGGTGACTGACATGCCACCTTGTTTCAACTCAAGAAACTCCTGTTCTTTCTTTACTTTATAGGACATCGGGATATACTTCTCTAGCATTGCTTCCTTGAAGTTATCCCAATTAATCTCTATATCATTTGCTAACATTCGGCGTTGAGCAGATTCCCACCAATCTTCTGCTGCGCCTCTGAACTGGTTAGTAGCCAACAATACCTTACTTTCTTCTGGGCAGCCCACCATCCGGAATACTTTCTCAATCTGCTTTAGCCATCTCTTGGCCTCTGGAGGTTCACCTTCCCCATTAAACTTAGGAGGGTGGTTTCTATTAAATTCCCGGAAGGACAGATTTTCCACTGCTGGTGGTGGTGTCTGCTGCTGAGCACCTTGTCCATGGTGCATCATCTCCATCCATTCATGCTGAGTTTGGGCCTGTTGTTGGGCTTGTTGCTGCATCATAAGCATCATCTGCTGATGCTGTAACGCAGCCTGAGCTTGCTGCTCTTGGTACTGTTGCTGCAACGCCTGCTGCTGTTGCATCATTTGAGCCCAAAATTGCATATTAGGGACTCCTCCGGCTTCCTCAGCATTGGCCTGATTCGATCTAGGCCTGCCAGGACCTCTTCTCCTCCCACACATCTTATCCTAACTGTCATACATAAGTCAAAGTGATCAGTTTCAACCAGATATAACATTTAGAATAATGTCCCGGATCCAAGAGATCCACAAACTTGAATTGTATTTTAATGACCCAAGGCACGGTCTGAATCGACCTGCTCTGATACCAAATTGTAACACCCATAATAAGATTGCCTAGGATCTTATACGAGTATTAAAATTTCGTACTGGATACATTAATTTACAATATAAAAGTTCTTACAAATATTACATCACATTGTAATATTACAAATCCAAGGTTTATACAACATCTCTGATACATGTACAGCATAAGTACATTCATATAATACAATCAACCATAACATAAAACAACAGCACGATCAGTCCGTAGCCTTCTCCTTACCCTTGTTGCGTGCTGATTGCGATCCTGCCTGTGAACCTGCACCAGAAGGAATGGGATGAGACATAATGTCTCAGTGAGCTCTACCCAACCTACTGTTGGCAACCGCAGGGAACCTAGGGTCGCCATGCCTACCTTGGCAATTTAGGGGAAATCTAGAATCGCCAAGTCTTTAAATCTATCCCCAAAGGATATAACTTCCTATAACTATAACTGTAATCCACCCGTATCTGTAAAACTTTCTGTGACTATAACTTTAACAACTTTAACTATAACTATAAATCATAAAACGAATAAAGTGTTTTATGTTAGCTGTTAGCGTTGAACAAACAATTATCTGAGTTCATTTTACGGAGGGCAGCCCGGGTGGAGCAACCCCGAGATACGTCTCCCTATAAACCGGTGAAATTCCTATCATATCAAGCTAACACCGGACTCCCTATAAAACGTGTGGACAACCCTCTCGGAGAAGTCCCATCCGGCGAATCCCGGAGTCTGATGAACACGCCCTGTAACTGTAAAATGTGCAAGCACGCCATTATCTTTAATCTTTAATTCTTTAACTATAACAAATAAGCATATAACTTGTCACTTTAATCCTATAACAATCCTGTAACCTATAATTCTTGGCTTATCGTTCTCATAAGCCACCTATAATTGTTGGAGAACCAACACTATAACTTATCTGTAGCTATAATTGCCGAAGCATTCCCATTGCCTATGTATTCCAAAGGAATACTTCTATAACTTTATTCACCTATTTAGGCTCTCAAATCATCAAGCTATAAGCCTTCCCTAATGATCTATTCATTCTCTAAGGGATAGGTCCTTTAACACTTAAAAGAGATACATAGCCATTGCACATCGCTTAATGAGTTTGAAGTAGTATTGAACGGCTGGAATGGTGCAAGTAAAGTTGAAAAACAGCATGTTCTGTCCACCTTCAAAATCGTGACACGATTTTGGAATCGTGTCACGATTCCATGCCCAGAATTCGTGTTATGTTCTGCCTGTAAAATCGTGACACGGTTGCAGAATCGTGACACGATTTTACCTGCAGTTGGACAACATAGGGCAGTTTCAAAGCATAATTTTCACCATTCTTGGCACATTCAAACACACTCAAACATCATACAGCTTAAGGCTTATTTCTAAGGCGTATAAACAACTTATAACATGTTTAATCAAGGAAATTCCATCAAAGGGGAACTAGGGTTCTGTGAATCACAAACTTGATCATATAACTATAAACCTCAAAACTTAAACAAGGAGGGTTCTAAAACCCACTAGGAGCTCACCTTAACCTCAAAAGATGCTTGCTAAGTTGAGAAATTCAAACCCTAGCTTCAAGTCCAAAGCCTCTACTCAAGACAACTTCTAATCCTTGGCTTTCCTTCTTCTTCTTGCTCCAAAATTTTCCCCAACACAAGCTTGCTTACCACACAAGAGTTTAGGGAGAAGTTTACTAGGTTAAGGGGTGATGATTAGATGATGATGATGAAGAGGAGATGGGGGGCGAAAATGAGGGAAAGAGGGAGAGAAAATTTTCAGTTTTTCTTTACTAGAAAATGAGAGATAATCCTTAGAAATATTCATATTTATCCAATAGTCTTTTTCTCTTTAATTACAACTTTGCCATTCCCTCATATTACTACTTTGCCATTGCTTGCTCATGAAGTTTCTAACACGTTTAACCGCTTAAAACTGATACTTCTAAACGGGATATTACACATACTAACTTTAACTAGTATATTAGCATGTGCGTTAAACTGATACTGGATACATTTAAAAATTTCAATAATAATAATACATCACAAATGAATGAATACAAGTTTACTCGTTTGTACAAATAATCCAATACTATTACAATATTTGTACAATATCCAATAAGCTCCTGAGCTGGTACACAACGAGCAACTGTACTCCATCCAGTACCTCTATGAAGATCTTCATCACGAACCTCTGACTTACCTGTAAACCTGCACCAGAAGGAATGGGATGAGACATAATGTCTCAGTGAGCTCCAGCCCAACCAACTGTTGGCAACCACAGGGAACCTAGGGTCACCATGCCTATCTTAGCAATCTTGGGGATTTCCTATGATCGCCAAGTCTTATCTTTTATCCACAAAGGACATAAATCTGCCTATGACTATAAATCTGCCTATAACTATGACTTAGTAGTCGAGGGGAAACCTAGGACAACTTTCTGATAAATGTCTATAACTATAACTGTAACTACCTATGACTATATCTGTAACTGTCTATAACTATGACTGTAATCTACCTGTAACTGTAACTTTGACTATAACTATAATCTGTAAATGTACCTGTAACTATAACTGTAAAACATAATACATATAAGGGTGTTTTATGTTAGCTGTTAGCGTTGAACAAACATATTATCTGAGTTCATTTTACGGAGTGCATCCGGGTGGAGTAACCCCGAAGTACAACATCCTTATGACCCGATGAAATTCCTGACAATCAGGCTAACACCGGACTCCCTCTGAAACGTGTGGATAACCCTCTCGGAGAAGTCCCATCCGGCGAATCCCGGAGTCTGCTAAACACGCCCTATAACTGTAAAACGTGCGAGCACGCCATTATCTTTGATCTTTAATTCTTTAACTTTGACATATAAACATGTATATCTGTTACTGTAATCATATAACAATCCTATAACACTTAACCTATAACCTATGATTCTTGGCTTATCGTTCTCATAAGCCACCTATTAATTTGTTGGAAAACCAACACTATAAGCTTATCTGTAACTTCAAATGCCGAAGCATTCCTATTACTCTTGTATTCTAATCCGAATACATCTATAACCTTGTTTTTCCTAAAGTAGGTTCTTGACTTAACAAAGTCGTATGCTTTTTCCTTAAGAGTTATCAACTCACAAGCAAGGGATCAATCCATTAAATCCTTGCACTCATATTGTAATTCTTATTTTCCTATCAAAGGATTCGACATATCGTTATTATATGCCGTTCTTAGGGATTTACTAACCCACTCATTCATCGTTGGGAACTAAGCCCCTTGCCTTGCTTGTTAACTTAGGGTTTAATCTACCCATTGTCATAATGACACTCGAATCTTATGAGGTTAAACCTCAATGTTAAGTGAAGTTTCTAACCCCACTCTCATGCTAATACAAGAAAAACCATGATCCATTCTTCCATTACTAAAAGCATAAAGACATTCTGGCACTGTGCGGATGGTTTCTGGCCTTAAAACAAGTTTCCAAAAATGAAGTGGCATTCTGCCCCCATCGTGGCACGATAGGATCCCATCGTGGCACGATGGCATGCTGATCCTTATGATCATGGCACGATGGGTGCCATCGTGGCACGATAAATCCAGGGGTGCCAGGCCCTGTAGCTGTTCCAGAAAGTTCTAAAACGAGTTTTCAACAACATCACAGCCCAGCATGTTTTTATACATCAAAACGAAGGGGTTTTAACACATAAGATCATAGCATATCATGTATTAACAAAGGGAAACAACCAACAAGAAATCTAGCTTAAAATCATCAAGTTTCCTTATCTCACAATTCTCAAAATAACTACCCAAAGGGGTATAAATCTATGGGAGCTCACCTAAGTCACTGTTTGATTCCTTGCCAAGCTTCTTAATCCAAGCCCTAGTTTGATTCCTCCTCTTTCCGTAAATCCTTGCCCAAAACCCTAGCTTCCAATCCTTTTATCCCTTCTTTTTCCTTGACTCCCAATGGCTCAAGAGTTCCCAAAATTGGTGCTTGCTCATGGATTTGACCATATAGGAGGATGATTAATTGAAGATTGAAGTGAGAAAGAGAGGAGGATGGCGTGAAGGAGTAGAGAGAAGGGAGAGAATTGTGATTAGAGAGAGAAAGAAGAATATAGAATGAAGAAGAAAATGACTTTTGTCATATAAATAAAACCCAAGAGTGGTAATTACCAAAATGCCATTCCTCTCGTTAATTCCTGTAATACTGTTAAATGTCTCGCTTAAGGGGGATATTACACTCTACCCCCCTTAAAAGAAATTTCGTCCTCGAAATTTTGAAAATCCTTCGGAGATCCTGAGAAGATAAATCCTTTCTACCTCTTTCTCTACTATACAAAACTCTAATTCTTTTGCTTATAGGGATTCCATGGGAACTCTAGTATCTGACATGTAGATTAATCACGCACCTCGATTAAACCATACTGGTTAAAACTTATTCTTTAGCCATGATTCCCATCTCTGTAAGTCAAAACATATGACAATCTCTTTCCTGTCGAAAGATCTGCTGCATATTACATAACTATCACTTGTTAGGACGTATGGATATCTGAACCAACATTTCCATTTTATCTGACTATAATCCCTGTTCGACATATTCCTTATAAATCCAGTTCAAACTTATTAAGTCTTGGATTTCCTTTACTGAATTCTATCAGTTCTTCTTTCATTGACCGTTCAATCTTAACCTGAAGACGTCGGGCCGATCTGATCTTCCTCAATTATTCCAACTTTCCGAGGAATCTATTACATTACTTTTAATTTAAAAGAACTCTTGTCTTTGACTTTCGTCTCATAAGACGACATTTCACTGTTACAATTGTACCATTCCTTTAATAGATTTATTCTTACTCTGAAGGGCATCTGATATTGAGTAATCTCAGACGGAAACAAAGTCTATTGTAACTACCTCCACCATTCAAACACAAGGTGGTGGCTGAATTTATGTTATAAGTTCCTTTCTTTCTGACATCCTGGTGTAACTATTATCACAATCATGAGCATTGCTCACATTCCCACTGCGGGAATCGTTAAGGCTCGAAAAATCATATGAGCCACTCGTGCTCCAATTTAATTAATCAACGATAACACGTAGCTAAAGGTCTTAGGAGCCTTATTCCTTCTAGGACTCTGACAATCTTGCATCAAACAAGATATTCTTTACTCGTGGGATTAATACTTTCTTTACCAATAATTCAACTTATGAAAGTCTAATACAAGTGACGTGTGGCATAAGCTGTCTCACATATCATCATAATACAAACCATAGCACATAGCTTCTATACATGATCGAGTACGTGTACTCTACCATCGGATATACAGTACGCCACATCATCATTGTCCAACTAATGGGACTTCATACTTAATCAAAATATACTCGAGACGATGCCACGCCAACTAAGGTCACTCTTCTTACTCTTAACTCATGCTTGCATTCTTTGAGTATCCACAATCCCATAATGTAAATTATGGTTACATTCCATTGGCTTTATAAACTTATTTCGTCAAAAGACATTCTCTGTTTTCGAAAAGAAAACTCTATTCTGATCGCTATTCAAAATAGCACTCTTAAACTCCGAATCCTTTATTTCATAACTTCTATTCACGTAGCCTTTTACTGTAAACTACGAATAATCTTTGATCTGTGTAAAACATTTCCTTCCTTTAACTGTGAATATTAAGTTCAAAAATTTCTGAACTCCTCAACTGGGATTTGTTCGGTAACAACAAACCTGTTCTGCTTAAGACTTTCCTGTTAAACATTACTGACTGCGTACCACGGTTACCCGTACATGTCACATGACTGTGAAAATATGTTACACTACTATCTAAGTAGCATAATACATAATACTAATCATAACCTGTTACATGCCTGTTACATGCGACATGCTAGCATAACATGGGTACGATGTGGAGTAACCTCATAATCAATTCCCTTGGTAAAACTTATTATTCAAGTTAACTTTAAGTTACTGAGCTGAAACAGCTAGATCACCGTATTAGATGTGGCTTTCTTCGCTATGTACTATTGTGCTAAAAACACATCCTTTAATTTCTCAAAATGATTCGATTCTCTTATCTCATGAGTTTCGAGGTCTGAAGCATTCCTCGACTTATCTCTTAAAATTTCCTGTTAGAACTTATGATAAGTTCAAGTCATCACTACTTACAATTATTCTGTAGCTTGAGAATTAATCTCTGAATACCTCTCCTGTAATTCATCTGGCAAGGACTTCACAACATCCTTTTTCTCTAAACTTCAGCTTTGAATTGTTCATTAGCTCATCCTTTGATTACTTCTCCGCTGCGCAACTCTGATTTAAACAATTTACCTTGGGATAGAAGTAATACACCACTATTACCATATAAAATCTCCTTGGCCAATCCTTTGACTTTATAACTTTGTAGTTACCATACATGACCATCTTACATTATAATTTCTCTTGTGGTTCAACCACCTATTTAACTTACCGTTTGATCGACACTTGACTTTATATTTCCTTTCAGACATAAACAATGTTCTTACTTTCACGAAAATACGCCGAAGCATGTAAACAGTCTTTAGCAATAATTACGAGCCCAACAATGCTCCTGTCAAAACAACTTATACATTAGTTCTAACTTTATTCTTCATAATCTGAATCGAGTTCATACTATAATTATCCGTAAGGATTTCACATCCACAATCCTTTTCCAATACAACTTAGATCCACATAACTCTAACATAACTCTTGGTTACTCCTCGGGTTTCTCCGGAAATAATCCGTCTGGATAAAACTCAACTTTACTGACTCTCCTGTAAGCCCAAACACATGATACGTCTCTTCGAGTACCCGATCAATTAATCTTTAAACTTCAATACTTAACATTCCCATTGAATCTTTTCAGTAACTTATTACTGTATTCACAATTCCAATCTAATCTTGTTATCCGAGTAATTCTCCATAGGTCTGTATTTCCACTATCTTTAACACATACCAACATAAGGTAATCTTTGTTGGCTTACCCGAATACTTGTGTAAGGAGCCCATCAAAAGAGAACATAGAACTCCTAAACCTCAACCATAACTTTATCTGTAACTTGTACGCTAGTGACGATCTTCCTGCTTAATCCTCGAAACCGGTCTACTATAATCCGTCAACATAAGATTTGATCTTTACTTCATACCCTTACTGGGGGTTTCCTTCACTTAACGTTAAGCTCACGTTCCTCATACAAAGTATCTTGATGACCCATAATAAAGGAAGGTAATCTGTTCCATCTGTCCAATATATCGCTTAATCCATAAATAAATCTCTTACCTATCAGATATTAAAATCTCATCCGGTCCAAGTGCGCAAGTCCTTCCGTCCTCACACGCTATATCCTTACTGGAAGTCCAAAGTTTTCCAATAATTAACTGATCATTACTGAGACTTTGCGATTAAAAAGCTCAGTTACTTCACTGTTAGAGAACCATCCTTTGGCATTAAATACCTTGCCAATTCCGTCTTAAAATCTGACGATTTAATCTTCACCCTTCGTACACTTCTTTCCTCCTTGGTCACATTCAGATCTCGGATATTTGTCCTAACTGTCATATACTAGACTGAGTTGATCAGGCTCAACTAGATGTGACCTTTAGAACAATATCCGGAACCCAATGATTCCACTACTTTTATTGAATCTTAAATGACCCATGGCACGGTCTGAATCGACCTGCTCTGATACCAATTGTAACACCCATACTAACTTTAACTAGTATATTAGCATGTGCGTTAAACTGATACTGGATACATTTAAAAATTTCAATAATAATAATACATCACAAATGAATGAATACAAGTTTACTCATTTGTACAAATAATCCAATACTATTACAATACTTGTACAATATCCAATAAGCTCCTGAGCTGGTACACAACGAGCAACTGTACTCCATCCAGTACCTCTATGAAGATCTTCATCACGAACCTCTGACTTACCTGTAAACCTGCACCAGAAGGAATGGGATGAGATATAATGTCTCAGTGAGCTCCAGCCCAACCAACTGTTGGCAACCACAAGGAACCTAGGGTCGCCATGCCTATCTTAGCAATCTTGGGGATTTCCTATGATCGCCAAGTCTTATCTTTTATCCACAAAGGACAAAATCTGCCTATGACTATAAATCTGCCTGTAACTATGACTTAGTAGTCGAGGGGAAACCTAGGACCACTTTCTGATAACTGTCTATAACTATAACTGTAACTACCTATGACTATATCTCTAACTGTCTATAACTATGACTGTAATCTACCTGTAACTGCAACTTTGACTATAACTATAATCTGTAAATGTTCCTGTAACTATAACTGTAAAACATAATACATATAAGGGTGTTTTATGTTAGCTGTTAGCGTTGAACAAACATATTATCTGAGTTCATTTTACGGAGTGCATCCGGGTGGAGTAACCCCGAAGTACAACATCCCTATGACCCGATGAAATTCCTGACAATCAGGCTAACACCAGACTCCCTCTGAAACGTGTGGACAACCCTCTCGGAGAAGTCCCATCCGGCGAATCCCGGAGTCTGCTGAACACGCCCTATAACTGTAAAACGTGCGAGCACGCCATTATCTTTGATCTTTAATTCTTTAACTTTGACATATAAACATGTATATCTGTTACTGTAATCATATAACAATCCTATAACACTTAACCTATAACCTATGATTCTTGGCTTATCGTTCTCATAAGCCACCTATTAATTTGTTGGAAAACCAACACTATAAGCTTATCTGTAACTTCAAATGCCGAAGCATTCCTATTACTCTTGTATTCTAATCCGAATACATCTATAACCTTGTTTTTCCTAAAGTAGGTTCTTGACTTAACAAAGTCGTATGCTTTTTCCTTAAGAGTTATCAACTCACAAGCAAGGGATCAATCCATTAAATCCTTGCACTCATATTGTAATTCTTATTTTCCTATCAAAGGATTCGACATATCGTTATTATATGCAGTTCTTAGGGATTTACTAACCCACTCATTCATCGTTGGGAACTAAGCCCCTTGCTTTGCTTGTTAACTTAGGGTTTAATCTACCCATTGTCATAATGACACTCGAATCTTATGAGGTTAAACCTCAATGTTAAGTGAAGTTTCTAACCCCACTCTCATGCTAATACAAGATAAACCATGATCCATTCTTCCATTACTAAAAACATAAAGACATTCTGGCACTGTGCGGATGGTTTCTGGCCTTAAAACAAGTTTCCAAAAATGAAGTGGCATTCTGCCCCCATCGTGGCACGACAGGATCCCATCGTGGCACGATGGCATGCTGATCCTTATGATCATGGCACGATGGGTGCCATCGTGGCACGATAAATCCAGGGGTGCCAGGCCCTGTAGCTGTTCCAGAAAGTTCCAAAACGAGTTTTCAACAACATCATAGCCCATCATGTTTTTATACATCAAAATCAAGGGTTTTTAACACATAAGATCATAGCATATCATGTATTAACAAAGGGAAACTAACCAACAAGAAATCTAGCTTAAAATCATCAAGTTTCCTTATCTCACAATTCTCAAAATAACTACCCAAAGGGGTATAAATCTATGGGAGCTCACCTAAGTCACTGTTTGATTCCTTGCCAAGCTTCTTAATCCAAGCCCTAGCTTGATTCCTCCTCTTTCCATAAATCCTTGCCCAAAACCCTAGCTTCCAATCCTTTTATCCCTTCTTGTTCCTTGACTCCCAATGGCTCAAGAGTTCCCAAAATTGGTGTTTGCTCATGGATTTGACCATATAGGAGGATGATTAATTGAATATTGAAGTGAGAAAGAGAGGAGGATGGCGTGAAGGAGTAGAGAGAAGGGAGAGAATTGTGATTAGAGAGAGAAAGAAGAATATAGAATGAAGAAGAAAATGACTTTTGTCATATAAATAAAACCCAAGAGTGGTAATTACCAAAATGCCATTCCTCTCGTTAATTCCTGTAATACTGTTAAATGTCTCGCTTAAGCGGGATATTACATAAACCTCCTTAATAAGTTCATTTTTCTTAGAAAAGACTGAAGTTCCTTTTTGGTCGAAGGAGGCTTGGTGTCCAATATTGCTTTGGTCTTGTTCTGATTAATTTCAGAGCCTTTTTTGTGTACTATGAAGCCCAAGAAGTCACCTACACGCACACAGAAGGCACATTTTAATGGATTCATTTTTAATCCATATTTCCTCATTCTTTCAAATGACTGTCGAAGGTG
This sequence comes from Medicago ruthenica, assembly GCA_018208015.1. Taxonomy (NCBI): domain Eukaryota; kingdom Viridiplantae; phylum Streptophyta; class Magnoliopsida; order Fabales; family Fabaceae; genus Medicago; species Medicago ruthenica. Next base: position 26,091,796 of record CM031373.1, on the reverse strand, counting down.
GTCCAAATGACCATTTTTTGATGCAAATTTAATAACAATATCATCAATGTAAAGTTGCATAAAATCATCAATAAAATCACGAAACATTGAATTCATTGCTCTTTGGTATGTATCACCAACATTTGTTTAGGCCAAAGGGCATTACTACCCATTCATAGGTTCCTAAGGCCCCTGGGCATCGAATGGCTGTTTTCGACACATCCTCTTTAGCAATAAAGATTTGATTATATCCCGAGTAGCCATCAAGCATACTAAAATACTCAAATCCTGCTGCTGAATCAACTAACATTTCTGCTATTGGCATAGGGTACTCATCTTTTGGTGTAGCATTGTTTAAATCCCTAAAGTCTATACAAACTCTAAGAGTCCCATTTTTGTTAATGACATGAACTATGTTTGCTAGGCATTCAATATACCTTGCAGTTCTAATGAACTTGCTTTTCAAGAGCCTTTCGATCTCTTCCTTGATCTTCGACATGATTTCAGGTGCAAACCTTCTTGGTAATTGCTTTACTAGTTTCTTGTCTAGTCGAATTGGTAACTTCAATTCTACCATTTCCCTGCTTAAACCAGGCATTTCATTATAATCCCATGCAAAGTAATCCTTGAACTCCTTTAGAAGTTCAATTGTACGTGCCTTCAAATTTGCATCAATTTTTGAACTTATGTAAGTTGGCCTTTTTATGGATCCATCTCCTAGATCAATTTCTTCTAAATAATCCTGAGTCTGGGTTCTTTTAGTCGAATGTGATGGATCTTTTTCAAACCTCAAAGGCTCATCATCATAAATGCAGTCGAGCCTCTGGTCTTCAGCCACTTTTTCATGATTCTCAACATTAATGGTTTAGTCAACCATTTTTTGTTTCATTTCAGTATCTAAGGCCGCTTTTACATGATTTGTTGCCACATATGTTGTAATCATGTCCCAAACACTTGGCTCAGACATAATGGTTTTCATAAAAAACTCACCCAGTAGGTGGTATCACCCCCCTCTTCTAGGGATTCTTGCTCAGGTACCTCCCTTTCCGACAAAAACCATGAGTAGGATGGAGTCTTACATCACAAACATTCTTCTAGTGAGTGAAACTAGATTCAGCTGAGGAACACGACGCTATATTGGCCAAATTTTTGTCGAAGGATTTTCTAGTGATGTGGTTTACTCCAGCCATGAAGTAACTTTGGTCAGCTTCAATATTCTAGACTAAACTATCCTCTCTCCAGATGGCAATTCTTTGGTGCAAAGAAGAAGGTACAACACCCATCCCATGGATTCATTCCCTTCTCAGCAACAAGTTGAAATTTGTCTTAGAAGGAACTACCATAAAGAGTGGTGGCCTCACAATGCTTCCAATAGCCAACTCGACTTGAATGGCCCCAAGGGGAATTGCCAGTTTTGCCTTCATAGTTCGACAGAACAATATTGTGAGGCTTTAGGTCTGTGTCGAATTTCCCTATCCTCTTCAGCAAGGATTGTGGCATTAAGTTTACTGCAACATCATCGTCAACAAGCACCTTATTGACACTAACATTGTCAACTTTAGCCTATGTAAATAAAGGCTTCAAATGGCTTTTCATGGTGCCATTTGGTTTCTCGAATATGGTTTGTTGCTCCTCAACACGACCATTATTCATGACATAGTAACAAACTAGCTTATGGTTAGCCATATCCTCTAAGTCTAAATCTTCTTCAATGTCTTCTATCTCAGACACCACATCATACTCAGCATGCAAAATTGAAACAACATCACACAATACGTCGAAGTCTAGTTTTGAATCCAGGAAATCAGAGTCCATGTGTTCGTCTTCGACGTTTTTGTTTTCCTTGATTGCTGCCAAGGGAGGAAAGATCCTTTATTTTACTGGCCTTCTGGCCAATTGTATAGATTGAAACTTATCTTTTTCCACAGCAGGAGTCCCAACCATTTCTTTGGCAGCAACCTTTTTCTGCCTTTGAAATCTCCTCAAATGGGTTCTAGTCATGAGATTCTTTCCCTTGTAATTGTTGTTGTAGGAGTACTTTTTTGACTCATTTTGCCCTCTTGGGCTAGATACAATGGTGCTCCCTTTTATTATGTTCCCTTTGTGATGAGGAATATTTTGTCCAGTGGAATGGATCCACTTTTCGACAGGAGCCTTAGTGTTTGGAATAAAAAGTTTCATTCGACCATTTTTAGGAGGATGAGACATGGTCGAAGATGAAGCCTTGAATGACAAAACACTTTTGTTAAAGGTGAAATTTGGTCTGTTGTCAGTCCATTTTCCCCTCTTCTTAGACGGGGCTTGAAATTCTCAAGGCTTTTGGTAGCCTCTTTGTCAAAAATTGAGCTACACCTAGGGCATAGCATCACCTCGGAGTTATTCAGCTTGAATCTGTTAAGGAAGTCAATTAACTCCTCTTTAGTTTTTGGATATGCCACTTTCATTTTCTCATCATACTGTGATTCAGAAAGCACTTAAGTGGAAATTTTGGGGCCCTCAGTAGCCTCCACAACCAAGCAGTCAGCAACCTTAGTATTTGCTTCGACCACTAGACAATCGACTGGTTCTGCATACATAACATCAAAAACTTGAAGGGGATCAACATCAATATTCATTGGGGCCTTAGTCTTGTCTCCAAACTTGAGTTTTCCTTCAGTTAGAGCTTTTTGAACCAAATCCCTGAAGAGTACACAATGTGAGGTTTTATGACCCAAAAAATTGTGAAATTTGCAAAAACCCCTCTTTTTACGTTGCTCTAATGGTGGAGGCACTTGTTGTTGTTGTCCTTGATTAACAGGATTTCCCTCATTAGGCCTTTTGACAATCTGAAGGGGCCTAGGATTTTGTACTGGAGAGATTTGCTGGTTTTGCACTTTGGGAGTACCAAAAAAGTAAGCAATTCTCTCCATTTGGGTGGCTAACATTTGGTAACTTTGGTTTGTATTTTGAATCAATGGATTAAACATTGTGTCTATTTGTTGTGTCAACATGTTAACCATATCATGGTTGCTTTCATCCATTTGTTGTCTTAAAGACATAAGAGAATCTGCAGTTAAGGATGGCTGACCATTTCGACCAGGAATACTAAGTGCAGACCCTGAGGCCAAATGATTATTATAAGGGGAAAATGCAGTTGTTGCACATTATCTGCATATGTAGAAGCATTAGTTTGAAGGTCTGCCATCATTGTTGTTGGCATACCATATGGATAATCCCTAGTGACCATTGGAAATGTAAATTGTGGCATAGAAAGGAATCTATTATCCATAGAACTTCCAACTAAGGGATTGGTACCCCTAGGGGGTCATAGGGAAGGTTATTGGTGGTGGCACAGATGCCACTAATTCTGGTTGTGTCAATGCAGCCATTGTCGAAACAGATGCAGGGGCAGTTATCCCCATAACCATCGAAACTAGCATGGGACCAGTGACTCCCATAGCAGTTGACTCATTGGCACCACTAACCGTTGAAACTGGCGTCTGGGTTGATTGTTCTTGCATAGTTTGAACATTACTTTGTGTATTAGATGCAAATGAATTATTTGTATTTGAATTAGGAGAAGCCATCTCTAGAAGGGCCTTGCCACTTCTTAAATGCATACACAAATGAAAACTTTTCCAGAAAGAATTTTATGCAAGAACTGTTATCAACACACTTGAAAACATTGAAACAATGGAATTTCTTTTCAAAAGATTGCACAAACAGGGTCCCACTGGGCGTGCCAATTTGATTACCGGTGTTTTTGGTAAACAAGACGCTAGTTTTAAAATGATGCTTGCAGGATCAAACTATAAATCCTAGCACATGTTGTGCAATGTTTTTCCAGAAAATGTTTGAATGTTCATCATGTTCTTAAGATGAAACATGAAGAAGATGAAGATCAAAGTTTAATTCGACACAATTAAACAAGTTTGTATAACTTTTTGAAAGTGAACTTAAACTTCAAAGATAAAAGTAAAAAGGTTTAAAAGAAATAAATTTGCATTGCATTAATAAAGTGGTTCATCAAATCAATGTACATACATTCTTGTTACTCTTTTCTCTCTGTGACTTGGATAATTCGAGTGTAACAATTCTTAATAATTTGTGACCACTATTTCTTATGAAAAACTCCTATATATACATAAAGTAAAATAATTGACAACCAACGGTCCCAAACTACACATCTTCCACATATTTGACTTGCTTCCACGTGTTCTGGACCCTTGATTCTACCTCTTCAACGAGGATTTGAATTTTCAAATGATTGAAGTCATATACTTTGAAAATGCCAACATCCAACATATCTTGTCGAACGCAGTTGCCTCCAGTTTAAACTGAAATAAACTTCTCTTCGACTAAATAAATTGCATGTCAAAAACAAGCATTAAAATACATGCTAACACAAGCAACAACACCACTCTTACTCCCTCCCCCCTTCACCTCCTTGACAATTGACCTTCCCGTCTCCCTCTTTCCTTTCTTTGTAATATCCCGCTTAAGACTTGAATATTTATTAATATTGAGACGATGTAACAGAAATGTTTTACGCAAAGAACAATTTGGTAAATTGACAGTTAATGGATTTAATTATATGGCAAGTGTATATATCCCTCTTAGACGTAACTTTTATCGGTGATTGAGGATTAAAATGTAAGCAATGGCAAAGTTGTAATATTCTTGGAAGAGGGGATTATATAAGGGGGAAAACAAGATATTTTCCATCCATTCCTCCCATTCTCCCTCTATCTCACGCCACTCTCCTCCATCTCTCCCAAAATTCATCTTCCTTAATCTCCATCACTCAATACTTATGCAAGCAAGCTCAAGTGTGATTCTTGGGTCATTGGAGGGCAAGAAAACAAGGAAAGGAAAAGGAATTACAAGCTAGGGTTTTTAGTAGAATCAAGTTGGGATTTTGAAGAGGAAAGCTTATCAAGGATCATCATCAGTTTTAGGTGAGCTCCACAGGGTTTTAGAACCCGTTTTGAGTAAGTTTAAGTGTTAATTATAATTTGAGCAAAGTTTAGAAAATATACCCTAATTCTTTGTTGTGTCAATTCCTTGTTCTATTGTGTTAAATTGTGTAAATGCCAAAGAAAATCCTTTTTAATACCTTTGGGAAGCTTGGGTAAGTTGGAATGGTTTAAAATGATGGAAAAATGCAATTTTTGAGTTTTCCTGAACTGTCATGGTCGCTACAGCGACCAGCCCGTCACTATAGCGACCAGACACATTTTTCAGGCTTTACCTACGGTCGCTGTAGCGACAGGCCGTGGCTATAGCACCACATCAGGACAACACTTGACAACTTTGCTGTTTTGGGTGTTCTGGTGCGCGTAGGCGAGGTTTTTCACTTCCGTTTTCTCCAAAAACATTTAAGAATGATTAAACACCATTTTAACTCATCCAAGAGGCTTCCTAAATGGATGTAATTATAAGGAACAAGGACGGTACAATAACTTAGAATTGAGGGCAAAGTTCAGACGAATATGGGAACATTTCCAACACTTAAGTAGTGGCTTATGAAAACGATAAGCCTATGATCCTATACTCATATGATAAGTATTGGGAGATTGATTCCCTAAGAAATGCATTTAATATGCAAAATCTCATAGTAAAGTATAGACGTATTTACAAGTACATAAGTTAAGATTTATGAGAATGAGAATGCACATAGTATAGCAAGCTTAAGTTGCACTCAATTAAGTGTGCGTATGCACAAGGAAAGATTTAACATTCAAAGTTAAGAACCTTTTCATAGGTTAAGCATTTTAGAAAGATTTACTTAAAGAATGCATCAGATATGCATAAGTTATAAGTTATATGTATTTATATATATAAAGAATAAGAACAAGAGTTTAATTAAAATATTAAGTCGTGACTTCCGTCGTTCACGCTAGTGGGACACGAAAGGTTCATGCATAAGTTAAAAGTTTATATGGAAAGTATTTTAATTCGCGTCTCTCGTCGTTCACGCTAGTGGGACACGAGAGGTATACGCGTAAGTTAAGATTATTAATTAAGTCGTGTCTTCTGTTGTTCACGCTAGTGGGACACAGGAGGTTCACGCTAGTGGGACGTGTTATTCCGCAAGGATGACCGCACGACGACAAGAGGAGTCCGGTGTTAGCCTGATATGATAGGAATTTCACCGGTAGATGGGAGATGTACTTCGGGGTTACTCCACCCGGATGCACTCCGTAAAATGAACCAAGATAATTATTGTTTGTTCAACGCTGACTTACTAACTTATAATTAAGAATGATGTATATTAATACTTATGAAATTATTATGAGAATATGATGAGTAGTCAGCAGAGAAAGAAAGTGATCATAGGATGTCCCCAGATCACTAAGTATAAGTTTAAGTTTAAAGTTAGAATATGATAAGCATATGATTAAGACATGTAGCGATCCTAGGATTCCCCTTGATCGCGAAATATGTAGAGAATGACGGTGATCGTAGGTATCCCCAAGATCGCTAAGAGTAGGCACGGCGACCCTAGGTTTCCCCCGTGGTTGCCAGTAGTAGGTTGGGTTGGAGCTCACTGAGACATTATGTCTCACCCCAATCCTTCTGGTGCAGGTTTACAGGTTAGCAAGAGATTTTTTCAGAGGAAGTTCTTCAGAAGACGCTGGATGGAGTGCAGTTGCTCGTCATAGACACACTCAGAAGGTTGTTAGATTTTATATGTATATGAAAGTGTATTCTATGATATTGGATAATTGTATTAACGAGCCAATTGTACTCATTCAGTTGTATTGTAATGTATTATCATTATTGAAAATTTTGATGTATCCGGTATCAGAATAATACACATGCTAAATATTGTAGATAATTTAGTATGGGTGTTACAATTGGTATCAGAGCAGGTCGATTCAGACCGTGCCTTGGGTCATTCAAAATTCAATAAAAAGTAGTGGGACCATTGGGTTCCGGATATTGTTCTAAAGGTCACATCTAGTTGAGCCTGATCAACTCAATCTAGTATATGACGGTTAGGATAAATGTCCGAGAGCTGAATGTGACCAAGGAGGAATGAAGTTTATGAAGGGCGAAGATTAAGGTGACAGAATTTTAAGACGGAATTGGCGAAGAAGTATTCATGCCAAATGGTGGCCATCAAACCGCGAAGCAACGAAGCCTGTTAGTGGCAAGGTTTCAGAAACATAAGGGATATTTAAAACCTCAGCCCAATTGGACACGTCGTTGGACGATACCTCGTCTGCGGAAGATATAAGGAATAAGGAATCATGGTGTGCGCTCTCGTTAAAAACGCGCAAACTTCCGAGACGTGTACGAACGCTCGGAAGGCTTTTGTGAAGTCGCCACCAAGGTTTTTGTTTAAAGGGAACATTGATAAACCCTTAAGTTTTTTTTTGGCGAAGGGAAACGATAATAAAACCCTTGCCGATGAGGAAAAGGACTGGTCATCGCAACCATTGTCGGGTTCGGGAGTCGATTACGCAAGGGGAAGGTATTAGCACCCCTCACGTCCGTTGTACTCAACGGGAACCTCCTATTTGGCTAAAGCTTGAATTGTTTTTAAATGTTTTGCATGCATGCTTGTCTATGTCAAAAGGGGAAAAAGAAAATACGATAAAAGAGGAAAAAGAAAGTTTTTTATTATTGTGCTTGACAAGATGTCGATCTTGCTCCTACGTATCTCCCGGTAGTCGGAGAATTCAAAGCGTACGTAGTTCTTTGGTAGAAAAACGTACATATGTTGGTTATTTTTAAATGAACGATGTTTTAACCGAATTCTTGCGATTAAACGTAGCTTGTATGCTCGCGGATGGGAGACTTAAGCGTATAGCTTGTATGCTCGCGCATGGGAGGCTTAAGCGTTTGTTTAAAATCGCGCTAGAATGTTAAAAGCATGTCCGTTGGGTAAAAGGGTTCGAATTGGTCGCTATGGGACCAAAAGGGGTGCAATGGACTCAATGGAGTCGATCATTGACCGAGGTGACTCAAACGAGTCGGGAAAAGGTTCGATTAATCCAACGGGATCAAGAACGGGTACAATGGACTCGATCGAGTCGAACATTGACCGGAGTGACTCAAACGAGTCGAGGGATTGAATCTAGTGGCCACGGGGGACCAAAAGGTTCGGATTGACCACAAGGGGGCCAAGAATTGGTTTGGTAAGGTCGGATACGTTGAAAATGGAATGACGATTGTCCGAACGACGAGACATACGTCACACATTCGTTCAATCGGGGCAATGGAGAGACATACGTCAAACCATCCCTTTTTCATTCAAGTTTTTGGTTAAATTTCTTAGAAATCCCAATGTTTATCAAAACACTTGGTTTGAAACTCAAAATGAAGAGGTTTTAACAATTTTGTGAAAAAACGCACAAGTTCGGCTCATTTTACAAACGGTTTTGAAAAGCGAAACAAATTCGGCTTAAGTTCACGTTTGATTTGAAAATCATGAACAAGGTTTTTGTTCAAGTTTGGTTTTGAAAATGATGAACATAGCTTATTTGCTCAAGTAGTTTTGAAAGTTTATGGACATAACTTGTTTTGCAAGTTATCCAAACAAAGTGGCTCTGTCGCGTCGAATTTCGGATGTCAAGCTATTGGGGAAGCTTTGAATCACTAATTCTAAATTACGACTGAACTTTTAATTTTTCGGGGAAAAAAGGAAAAAAGTTCTAAATTACCTTGAGAAAAGATTTTAGGTTCGAAAGTCGATTATGCGAGGGGAAGGTATTAGCACCCCTCACATCCGTTGTACTCAACGGGAACCTCTTAGTCGGCTTAGGCTTAAAATGGTTCGATGTTTTACTTACGTGTTTAAATATGTATAAAAGGAAATATATAAAAGACAAAATGCGGGATAAAGAAAGAGATAAAAACAAACGAAAGGGGAAAAACAAGTTTTTTATTAATGGGCTTGACAAGATGTCGATCTTGCTCCTACGTATCTCCCGGTAGTCGGAGAATTCAAAGCGTACGTAGTTCTTTGGTAGAAAAACGTTTGTATGTTGATTCGTTTTAGTTAAAAAAAGGTTTGATCGCGTCCGAGCGAAAAAATTTGAAAAAAAGAAAAATGTAATGAAATTAAATGTCAACTGCTCGGGTTGTTGCCGAGCTGGCCATTGACGACAAGAAAGTAAAAGTCAGCTGCTCGGGTTGTTGCCGAGCTGGCCACTGACGACAAATGCATGAAAATAAATGATTTGATGAAAAAGTTTTACGCTCGGACGTGAGCAAAGGTTTTAAAAACGTACGAAGGCGTACAAAGTTTTAAAATGGTGAAAGATGGACGCTAGGCGATAAGCTCGCGCGAGGCGTGAATGTTTTTTAAATAAAGACAAACGCACTGAGGCGAAAAATTCGCGCAAGGCGTAAAAAGGTTAAAAATAAAACGCGCAAGGCGCGAAAGGTTCGGATTGACCACGAGGGCCAAGAAAAGGGTAAAAATGGCCACAAAGGGCCAATGGAAAGTTTAGCGTACTAGACGCGTCAAGGGTGGAATGACGATTGCCCGAGCGACGAGACATACGTCACGCATTCGTGCAATCGAGGTTTGGGGAGACATACGTCAAGCCATTCCCGTTTCATTCAAGTTTGGTTTTGTTACTCGGAGGAACCTCAAAGGGAACCAAAGCTTTAAAAAGGATACATGTAAAAAGAAAAGAAAACACGAACAAATTTGTTGTTCGATTTTATTAAAAATCATGAACGTGACTTGTTGCTTAAGTTATTGAAACTTAAGAACGAGTTTGGTTCAAGTTTGAATGGCAAACACAATCATAGAACATGCAAAACGTTGGAAAGTTCACAAGTTCGGCTCAATTCGAGCTTGGTTTAAAAGAGTGAGCAAACTTGGCTTAAGTTCGCGTTTGAATTGAAAATCATGAACAACATGGTTGTTCAAGTTTGTTTTGAAAATAGACGAACTTAGCTTGTTGCTCAAACTTGATTTTGAAAATATTAAGAACATAACTTGTTTCACAAGTTATTTGAATTTATCGCACGAACTTGTGAAATCTTCAAAGTTGTGCATGATTATGAGTTGGGTTTGGACCAAAATGGTTTTATCCCTCTTTAGGTTCTGAATCAAGGGCTGGAATCCCAAAAATTTGGCATTTTGAATGCCTGATTCATGTTCTGAATTTCACATATTTCGCAGAGCAACCAGAACTTGGCTCTGCGAAGTCAGGTTCTGGTGTGTTCGCAGTGCGAGCAAAGCTTGGCTCTGCGAAGTATGCGAATTTCTTAACTCAGAAGCTGTTTCTGAACAGAAGTTCAGAAACTGCTTCTAAGCAAGATTCAGAACCTAAAGGAGGTTAAGAAACTTGACAAAAAGGAAGAAAAAAGGGTAGAAAAACACAATTTTAAAGCTTGGCCCCTTTGAGGTCCTTTTTGAGGCTCAAAGGAGGTTTTGGTTCACAAAACAAAATTGGACAAAGCAAGATATGTAAACAGCATATACAGTAGAAAAGAAAGGTTATAGGAGACTTACAGAACTCCTAGCAATGCTTGAACAAGACTGGAAGTAGCTTGCTTGCTTTGTGAAAGGTTATGAACAAGGTTCAAAGTGTTTGTGATGGACTGATTTTGTGTTGTAATGCAAGGGATTTTTGGTGTGAAATTCGTGTGTATTGGCTCTCTGAAATGGTATGTTTCCAACTGGTTTTTAATGTGTTCAATTGTGTGTGATCCTTAAGCCTTGCCCTTCCTTTTATAGGCATGAATGCAAATCTTTGCAATTATGAACAATGATGAATAAAATCCTAAAACACTAGCTGATCATGAGCTAAACTCAGGCTAGATCACTTTGCATTTAATGCTAATGGATAGGAATTGCTTTGCCTTGTGCCAAGGGGCAAGGTCTTGACTGATCTCAGCCACAAATACCATTGATTCTAGAAGGTAATGATGGCAAAATCTGTAAAACAGGGCAGCTGCAAAAGGGCTGATTCTTGGGATCAATCCTTGCAATCTTGGAAGGTCAAACAATCAAAACGTGTACTGCCATGTACAGGGAGATTGGGGGAATCAAAATCAGCATGTGGGCTTATGTGTGGGGGAAGAAATTCAGGTCAAAACAGGGCATGTCACACAGCTTTTTTGCAACATAAACCACTTGGGATTGACTGCTTTTGGCAGGGAAAAAGGGAAGGAAATGGATCAAGCAGCTGGCTGGCATGTTTGGGTTGGGTAAGGGGTCAATTTTGGGGGACAAAATCTGACCAAGGATAGCCAATTTGTTTGATCACATGAGAGGTTGGAAGAAAGTTCCTCTTTCCTTTTGCCTTTAATGTCACACATTAAATCTTGCTTTGCTGCACCAAATCAGTCACAAAACAGCAAGAATACAAGTAATAATGCTACTAATGATAATTGTAGTTAAAAGCAAAAAAGATAAACAACTATATAAAAATCTGCAGAATTTTCGCAGAGGTCGCAGTGCGAAGGTGAGTTCGCACTGCGATCTTCACTTTTTTTGATTTTTGTATATTAAAAAATAAAAGGTAAAAATGGGGAAATAAATAATAATATATAATAATAATAATAAATGATAAAAAATGCAAATGGCAATGAAAATGAATAATAATAGCAATGACAATAATAAATAAAACTTAATAACATTAAAAGATAAAAACTAATAGTAATAAAATAATAATGATATTATTAAAGAAAAATAAAATAACAATAATATAAATAATATTAAGGATAATGATGATGATATAAAATATTATAAAAAATAAAAGGTAAAAAATAAATAATGAGATAATAAAAATATAACACCCATAAAATATATAAGTCAAAAAATGGGGTATGACAGGCTCGAACTTGCGAATCCTTCAAAATTATGTTTAATCCTTGATAAGGTTTGGATAAAATGAGTTTCAAACCTCCTAGGTTCTGAGCCCTTGGGCTAGAACCTCAAAAATTGGCCATTTGGGAGCCTAAACTCAGATTCTGAGTTCTGTCATGGTCGCACTGCGACCATGACTTCGCACTACGAACAATGCAAATTTTTGAGTTCAGAAGCTGTTTCTGAACTATTGTTCAGAAACAACTTCTGAACAAACTCAGAACCTTTTAGGAGAGTGAAAAACTTTGAGTTTTGCAATGAAAAGAGCTGGACAAACCAGTTTTGATGTTTTGCAAACCTTGGGATTTCTTTTGAAATTCAAAAGGGGTTTTTTAGAGCAAAAGGTTTTGAACCAAAATTAAGATGCAAACACAAATATAGGTGAAAGATCAGTACTTAGAACACTTACAAAGATCCTAGCAAAGCTCCTGCTGCAAGGAAGTGAAATGAACTTGGATTGGTTGAAGGTTCTTGCAAGGTTTTGAATGTTGTTGATTTGGAGCAATGAACTTGTGTAAAGGTTTGTGTTGGAATTGGTTTTTTGCTAGTGTTTTGTGCTGGTTTTCTCTGGTTGTTTGTAAGTGTAAGCAAGTATATTGGAAGTCTTAGTAACCTTGTGCATTGCTTCCTATTTATAGGCCAAAACCAAATCAAATTTCATCATTAGAAATCCCCTAAATCCAGCTGATTTATTGGCTAGGATCAGGCGAAATCACTTTGCATTTAATGCAAAAGTGAAGAGATAACCTTGCCTTGTGCCAAGGGTCAAGACTCAGCCAAATCCAGCCACTAATTCAATGGTTTTTGCATAGAAATGATGATGAAATAGGGCTGGTTTGCAATTGGCTGTGCTTGGGGATTGATCCTTGCAATCTTGATGGTTAAGCAATAAAAACGTGCACTGTGATGTTCAGAGGTTGGGGGAAACAAAAGGCAACATGTGGGCTGGTGTGAGGGGGAAGAAAAGCTGCTGAAAAACAGGGCAGCAATCATGGTTTTTTGCAAGTGAAAACCAGCTGGGTTTGACTGGTTTTGGGGGAGAAAGCAGGAAGAAAGTCCACAAGCTGGTGGCTGGCAACCCTAGGGTCAGTAGCAGGTCACTTGGGAGGGACAAGAGCTGCCCAAGGGCAAGCCAACTTGCTTGGCACATACTAGGTTGGAAGAAAAAGCTTCTTTCCTTGGCATTAATGTCAAGTCCTTAAACTCTAGCTTTGCTGAGCCCAATTGGCCATGAATGATGATAAAAATAATAATGAAAGAGATATGTAACAAAAACTGGAATTAAATCAAAGAAACCAAAAATCTGCAAAAAATTCGCAGACTTCGCACTGCGAAGTGACCTTCGCACTGCGAAGTTGCTACTTTTGAAATGTTTACTTTTTTGGTTGACTTTTGTTGACTTTGACTTTTCTCCTCTTTTTTTTTTTGATTTTTGAAAATTGTTTTGAAAAGGCTTAGGACAAAATTGGGGTACTACAGCTGCCCCTACTTAATTGTGTCTTTGCATAGAGTGTGTGAGCGCCAAGGGCATCTCATGAACTCTTTGCGAAGATCAATTAAGTAAAAGAAGGACCCGAATTTTGTCCTTCGCGGTACGAAAAGTTTGCAGTGAAATGAAAATATTGCTATGCAAATGTAAAAAAAATGGACAAAGGTAAAAGGTTGATCATATCCAGCCGTTTACACTGGAGGTAGATTCCTAAGGATGGAGTGGTTTTATTCAGCCGCTTACACTGAAGGTCGATCCACTGGGGATAAAGGTTGATCGTATCCAGCCGCTAACACTGGAGGTAGATTCCTAAGGGATAGGTAATCTTATCTAGCCGCTAACACTGGAGGTGGATACCTGGGGATAAAGTGATCTTATTCAGCCGCTTACACTGAAGGTCGAAACACTGGGAATAGGTTATCTTATCTAGCCGCTGACACTAGAGGTGGATACCTGGGGGTAAAAAGTGATCTTATTCAGCCGCTTACACTGAAGGTTGAAACACTGGGAATAGGTTGATCGTATCCAGCTGCTAACACTGGAGGTAGATACCTAGGGAGAAAGGTGATCTTATCTAGCCGCTAACACTAGAGGTGGAAACACTGAGGAAGGTGATCTTATCTAGCCGCTAACACTAGAGGTGGATACCTAAGGGATAGGTAATCTTATCTAGCCGCTAACACTAGAGGTGGATACCTGGCGATAAAGTGATCTTATTCAGCCGCTAACACTGAAGGTCGAAACACTGAGGAAGGTGATATTATCTAGCTGCTAACACTAGAGGTGGATACCTGGCGATAAAGTGATCTTATTCAGCCGCTAACACGGAAGGTCGAAACACTGAGGAAGGTGATCTTATCTAGCCGCTAACACTAGAGGTGGATACCTGGCGATAAAGGTGATCTTATCTAGCCGCTTGCACTAGAGGTGGATACCTAGGGATAAAGTTATCTTATTCAGCCGCTTACACTGAAGGTTGAAACATTGAGGAAGGTGATCTTATCTAGCCGCTAACACTAGAGGTGGATACCTAGGGATTATTCTCTAGAAGAACTTACTGGGGAAGCTCCTGACCGCGGTTCACTAGGGAACACTAGAGATGATTGAAAGATGCTAGTGAAAATGTGATACTCACTGGAGAATCCTGGTTGAGGATGCATGACATGAAAATGAAATGCATGTATATGAATGATATGGATATGCATGCATGAATGAGTTTGACATGATGCATGTATATGAATGATATGGATATGCATGCATGGATGAGTTTGACATGATGCATGTATTATGTTATGAATGATATGATGGGATGCGTGTTGAATGCTGGGAGTTATGATGGGATGCCGAGCAAGGCCGGGCTTTGGGTGAAATTGCATTTGGATGTAAGTAGATGCCAAGCATGGTTGGACTTTTTCTGGGGATTTGTGTTTGTGATTGCCAATGATGATTGGGTTTCTTTTGGGGTTGAGACTCCCTGGGGAATGTCAATAAAAGTTGGGCTTCATGGGGATATAAGGATCGTTTTGGAAGCATGATCGATATCCAGCCTTGGTTGATGGAAGAGATGTTTGGGGTGTTTTGACTGGGGAATTCTGTTCCACTTGTATGACCGATAAACTTGATGAGACAAGATTAGACCGGCAAGATAAAAAGTGGACCGGTATTGCATTATAAACACTTGGTAATCTTCAAAGGGGATGATGTCTCAGGGGATATATCTGAATATTGACGGGGCAAAGCCGCGATAATTGATGAAAAATAAATACCTCGTGGGGGATTGTTAATCCGCTGGGTAAATCGTGCTTATCCGCTGATGATTCCGCTGGAGATGCTTGTGCTTTGGTTGGCCAATCTTGCTTGAATCGTCCCTTCAGGCTCTCGATTCATTGGGGATATTTCTTTTGACTCACTGATAACCCTGCTGGGGAAATCCTTTTAGCAATTGACCATACTCGGCCTGCGAGGTTTATCTGCTCTATGGATAGATATTGACGCACGTTTTAAGTACTCACAGTTCAGAGAAAATGCGTTTGTTATTATTTATAAAAGATTCCACATAAGTTTTTTTTGGAAAATTTTGTTTTAAGCACTATCATAAAAATGGGAAATTTTGACAAAAGTAAAAGACTTCGCTTGGGAAGAATTTTGTTAATGGGGTGGTGACCTGCCCCAAAGGTGTGGCTCCTTTGATCGTGTTTGGGATTGCTGATGACAAATGGGCCTTTTATTGGGTGATTGAGGAATGTCAATGACAACTGGGCTCTTTGTGAATTGTAGGGAGAGTGCCAAGCATGGTTGGGTTTTTTGAATGATTTGTGCACCGGGTATAATCGGGTTTTGGTTTAAAATTGTGGGTGCCAATGGAAATTGGGTTTTTATGGTTGGGTGCCGAGTGAAGTCGGGATTTTATGGTTGGATGCCGAGCGAGGTCGGGCTTTGATGATTGGAATGATTCATATGAAATTTGCGCATGCAGTTTTAATGTTCCCATTAATCCAAGATTGTACTGAAAAATTCGAAATAAAAACCAAACACAAAATTTATATCGTACAGCTTAAGTTAGAAATATGTTTATCAATGGACCAACCTATCACTCATTTAAATAAATGAACAAATTGAATATTAATGTGAGGGGTATTGAACACTCATCCGGCAAGTTGCTAACATTACGATCGAGTTATGTGTCCATATAATCATTGTTTCTTAAAAACATAAAAGCATTGATCAAAAGGTCTTTGAGGGTTGTAATTTGGCTGGGTTACAAAAGAAATGTCATATGTGGGGAAATTGAACTCAAATGGCCAAGCAAGAAGGAACATTCTCTCTAACTTATACCTTTCTTTGTTCAAATCACAACTTTTGGTGATTTATAAATGCTCTCTCTTTGATCTCGACAACTCTTGGGTTTTATCGATCCTTCCTTTTCTTTTCTCTTTTCTTTTTCTTGGTTTGCTTTCTTTCTTTCTTTCTTTCTTTCTTTCTTTCTTTCTTTCTTTCTTTCTTTCTTTCTTTCCTTCTTTCCTTTGGTTGTCAAGATCAATTAAGAAATTCACCGTTACTTGACTTTCACAACCTCCCTTTTCTCCCCAACTTATTTCAGGATGATACCCTAATTGAATGTTCCTTCCTTTTTGGTAAGGGACAATGATCATGACGGTTAAGGGTTCAAAAATTGAAAGAAAATTATCAGAATTCAGTGATGATTTGTAACATCCGGGTGCCTTCCTGACGGCCTGGGCCCGCGATGTACTCATGGACTTCTCCACCCCCCAAGTGGAGTTTCATGCCTTCCGTGGGAATCGAACCGTGTACCCTGGAGGCTATAAGTACATGGCTGTCATACCCCATTTTTTGACCCATTTTCGTCTCGTTTTACTTATTGTCTTGTTTTACGCATTTTTTTAAAGGCCGAGAATTCTCGTCGTTTCAGACGAAATTTCGGCAGGGAGGTATTTTAAAATACCTCATGTCAATTTTTGTCTCGTTTATTTATTTTATTTTTATTACTTTTTATCTTTACTTTTAATTTCAGTTTTTATTATTTATTGTCATTTATTGTTATTTTTATTATTACCATTATTACCATTTATTTATTTCTTTTTGTATTATTATTATCATTATTATTATTTATTACTATTATTATTATTCTTTTTAGTTTTCTTTTTTGGTCCAAGTCAACAGTCAACCAACATAGCACAGGGGCGCCCCAATCCAAGTTTTTTCATCATCATTTTTCATCATCACAAATCCATCCCAATCCTCAAAAATCCTATCCAAATCTGCAAAAATCCAGCCTTTCAACTTAATCTTCAAAGTCAGCAAGCAGCTCAATTTCATCTATATAACAAGGAATCAAAAACAAAGGAAAGGGGGAGAAAATTTTCAATCAAAGAAAGAAAGGGTTTTTTAGAACAAAGGAAAAACACATAAAGTTTCCAACTCCCCCCCCTCAAAAACAAATTTTCGGCCACCACCACAACCCAAAACACACACTTTTTTTCCCCCTCCTCTAGCAAGCCACGGCCAGCACAAAACCCAGCCCAAACTCACGCAAAAACTCACGTCCCAGCTGCCTAAACACAACACACACGGCCCCAAACCCCCACGTCCCAGCAAAAAACGCAAGGCCACCACACACCATTTTCGCACAGCATAAACCACAACACACACAGCAAAAACGCAAGAACCAACAACACACTCACACGACACACAAACAGAACCCAAAACACGCACACACAGCCTTCGCAAAACACAGCACAACACACGAAGGCCAGGCACATAACCGAACAAAACAAGGTAAAAAAGGGATAATTTTTTCGTGTTCAAAATCCTAGATCTAGGGTTTTTGAGGGAGGATTTGAGAAAAATAGGTTCGGATTTGGGTTTAGGAGGAAAAAGGATATGGGAAAAGTGTATTTGTTTTGAAAAAAGGAGAGTTTTAACTCTCCGGCGCGGTGGCGCCGCCGCGTGGGCCGGCGGCCACCACGCCGAAAAACATTCCGGCCAAGCAAAATTAGAGAGAGGGGAGAGAGCAAGAGAGGGCGGTAGAGAGATGAGAGAAAGAGAGAGAAAGAATTGTGAGAAATGAAAGAATTATGAAGGGAAAGGGTATATATACCCCTCCCTAATTCAGTGTGTGAGGGTGTACGCGTTAGCGTACACCCACGCCCTCCTGGCCCTCTGATTTTTAATCATACGGCCCTGGCTTACTTTCCCCTGTGATCAGATCAGGGCCGTCTGATTAATCAGACGGCCCAGATTAATTTACGCAGGCCCAATGCATTTTGGGCCTTTTTCTTTCAATCTGATTTATTTTTCACTTCTCGCACCCCCAGTTTTATTTTTACACCTCCTTTTTTTATTTCTTTTATTTTTTTCTTTGCAATTTTATTTTTCTTTTATTATTATTTCCTTTTATTTGTCCTTTTATTTTTAACATCCCATTTACTTACTTATCATATCATCTCATGCATTTTATTTTTTATTTCTAATTGTTCATTTTATTTTGCATTTTTCTATGTCACTAGAATATACATGCATTTAGGAACAAATATATATAAATATGCTTTTGGCATTTTTTTTCATTTTTCATAGTTTAAATCCAAGAAAAAAAAAACTTTCATTTTAATCCAACAAACGTTTTATTCTCTCGCGTTTAGTTTTTTATCGCGCTTATTTTCTTTTTAACTCCAAGTAAAAAATCATAAAAAAACCAAAAACATTTCAAATATTCAAAAACTTCATCAAAAATATTCTTCATTTATCAAAGCCTTGGATTTCAAACCAAGCAATTTTATTTTAATCAAACTTCAATCGATCTTAATCATATTAGACTTTATTTTTGCAATTAAAATCAATCAAGCTTTATTCGCTCGCCACTTTGGCTCATTTTATCTTTCACAAACATTTTCAAACTTAAAAATCAAAATAAACAAATCACTCGGCTTTTTTAAGCCCGAACTACATCGGTTTTGATCCCATTTGGGTATGTAGGCAAAGGACCTTGTCCTTCCAAACCAACCAAACAAAAAACATTTTCTTTCTTGTTTCATTAAACAACAAGCTTGTTCATTTTGGTTGCAACAACTAATTTGAACAATTTTATTTCTTTTCTTTTGAGTTCTAAAAACGAGCGTTTTGACAGTTTACACTTTTTTCTTAAAATTCAAGCGAAACTTGAATGAAAAAGGGTGGTTTGACGTATGTCTCTCCTTTCCCTGATCGGATAAACACTTGACGTATGTCTCGTTGCTTAGACGATCGTCATTCTTTTCTAGCTTCCCCAAAAATACGTTTTCTCAAGTTCAAACAAAACATGAATGAAAAAGGGTGGTTTGACGTATGTCTCTCCTTTCCCCGGTTGTACGAATGCTTGACGTATGTCTCGTTGCTCGGACAATCGTCATTCTATTTTCAAAGCGTCCAACGCACTTTAACCTTTCTTGGTCCCTCGCGACCAATTTGAACCTTTCTTGGTCCCTCGCGACCAATTTGAACCTTTCTTGGTCCCTCGTGACCAATCCAACTTTTCTTGGTCCCCCGTGACCATTTTAAACTTTTCTTGTCCCCCGTGGTCAATTCAAACATTGTACGCCTTCGTGCGTTTGTCATTTTGGCCCTTGTGGTCAATCCGAACTTGTCGTGCCTTTGCACGTTTTCGTTCGTCTTTTTACGCCTTGTGCGAGTTTATCGCCTTAATGTGCGTTCATCTTTTTTTTACGCCTTGTGCGAGTTTATCGCCTTAATGTGCGCTTGTCTCCTTTATCATTCAAACGTTTCACGCCTTTGTGCATTTTCAAACTTTTTCAAGAACTACGTAAGCTTTGAATTCTCCGACTACCGGGAGATACGTAGGAGCAGGATTGTCATCCTGTCAAGCCCGTTAATAAAAAATCTTTTTTTCTTTTTTCTCTTTCGTTTGTTTTTATCTCTTTCTTCACCTCATATTATATTTTCTTGTTCCTTTATATATATATATATATATATATATATATATATATATATATATATATATATATATATATATATATATATATATATATATATATATATATATGATTAAGCATGCAAGCAAAACGTCAAAAAGCATTTTTAGCCTAAGCCAACTAAGAGGTTCCCGTTGAGTACAACGGATGTGAGGGGTGCTAATACCTTCCCCTCGCATAATCGACTTTCGAACCTAAAATCTCTTTCCAAGGTAATTTCGAACTTTTTTCCTTTTTCCCCGAAAAATTAAAAGTTCAGTCGTGATTTAAATTTAGTGATTCAATGCTAGTCAATAGCTTGACATCCGAAATTCGACGCGACAAAAATGGCGACTTCACTGGGGATGTGATTGAACACTTTGTTTTCGTGTATGATAAGTCAAGCCTATCTTAGTCGGTTTTTAGGCTAAAATGTTTTATTTTGCTTGCACGCTTATGCCTTATCATCATTATTTGTTTATCTTTTCTCGCTTTATATGTATTTGTTTCATATTGTTTTATATTCGTATTATATATGTTGTGGGGTTACTTGAGCGGTGTTACTCCACATTGTTCGGGTTAATGCCGGACGTGTGAGGCTCTATTCCCGAGCTTTGAGAAAAAATTAAGATAGGATGGGGTTGTGTAGCGGAGGCCCACTTGACGTATGTCTTGAAGGGAAGATGCGAAAACCCCGCCTAGAGTAGATTTCACTTGGAATATATTGAGGTCTTGCGAGCATTTGCAATTGACGACAATAGTTCCTTGTGAGGTCCGTGATCTCTAGGGACCTTTTTAGAAAATCTCATCTTTAGAGCCTACACGTGAGGATGGGGGAAATTTTGAACATACATATGCATACCATACATTTACATGCATGAAAATAATTTTCGCATATCACTTTGCTTTATAAGAAATTAATTGCACTTTTTAATTTCCTTGTAAAGCAAAACAAAAATTTTTCATGCATTTACATACATCATTCATTATCATGCATACGTCCATCTTCGAGTCCAAAACTCCTTTCCCTTTTTACCCTAAGGATTTCTTACAATCCGAAGTGAGTCGTCGGTGTTCGCGTTTCATTCGTAGCACTACATGTCATCCCGTCAAGAAAAGTGGCTCGTCGTCCCAAAGTAACCCGCACATATAACAAGGGGCAACTATCCCCCGGTTTGTACATGGGGCATGCCGTTCGACTTTGGTGGGGAATTCATCCATATTCCCACTACTCTTCAAGGGATTTCGGTACCTCAACCCGAGGTTACCTTCCCCCAGGCTACTGCGGCCTTTTCCCCAATTCACAAAAAGCCCAGTCGTCATTGGCATTCCTCAAATCTCCTACAAAAGTCCAATTTTCAATGGCGACTTCACAAATATAATTTCCAACCAAAGTCCAATCATCATTGGCACAATCCACAATCAAAGCCCGACCTTGATCGGCAACCAATCACATCATATGGATTGATCCAATGATTCAACCACAAATGCATGGTAGTGATAAAATTTGATTAAATTGCGCAAAGCTAAGATACATGTTTCCTGTTTTTTCCATGATTAAACTTGAAAGGAGAATACGTACTTAGTACAAAAAGTTATATCATGCAACTTGCGTTTTTAATATGTTTATTCGGTGAACCATTTAGAACCAGCCAAAATGTGAGGAATCCTCAAAATCATTATATATATGCAGGAGACCGGCATTTTTTGTTAAACTCGATTTTGTTATGTTAAATCTGAGCGTCGTTTTAGATTGTACGAAAGCATTGATAAGATCAAGGCATTTTTTTTGAAATGAGTGAAAACACCTGACCACAAATAGCCCACCCTGTGCGAAGTGAGCATTTGTTAACCCCTTTTGAGCCTAATGAATCAGAATCATTAACTATGGACTGCCAATTCTCATAAGCTCATTAACTATGGACTGCCAATTCTCATAAGCTCAATTGCTTAATGAAATTCTCATAAGCTACTAGCTCAATTGGTAGTGGGAATGCATTGGCCATGTATTTATAGCCTCCAGGGTACGTGGTTCGATTCCCACGGAAGGCATGAAACTCCACTTGGGGGGTGGAGAAGTCCATGAGTACATCGCGGGGGATCGCGGGGGCCGTTAGTTGCCAAATCCCGGATCCAAATCCCGGATGTTACATGATTTAACCATGCACTGAAAATTTTTTTTTTTACAAACTCCGGCAATCTCATTAAGCAATTGAGCTTATGAAAGTTGGCAGTTCATAGTTAACAATTCTGATTTGTTAGGCTCAAAGGGGTTAACAAATGCTCACTTCTCACAGGGTGGGCTATTTGTGGTTAATTGTTTTTACTCATATTCCAACAAATGCCTTGATCATGTCAATGCTTTTATGCAATTTAAAAAGAAAATTCAGATTTAACATAAAAAGATCGAGTTAAACAAAAATGCCGGTCTCCTGCATATGTGTTATGATAACCTTGAGGATTCCTCACATTTGGCTGGTTCTAAATGGTTCATAGAACAAACATATTAATAACGTAAATTGTATGGTATAGCTTGGTATTGAATACATATTCTCCTTTCAAGTTTAATCATGGAAAAATAGGAAACATGCATTTTAGCTTTGCGAAAATTAATCAAATTTCATCATTACCATTCGTCTATGGCTAAATTAACTTTGGCTTAATCCGTTGCGGGAAGATTTGTCAAATTCACATTACCAATGATCCATAGCAAGAAATTTCGACATTTATGCATATCAAAATTAAGCAGGCATGAAGATGATGCAAAGGCCAAGCAATAAAAGAAAGAGTACTCGAATAATAACGAAACAGAGTACAAATATAGATACAAAGTATTAAACATAGTAAGTTCTGCAGAGTGTACGAGAAAATAACATAAACATCAAAAGCATAATAAAACATAAAAAAAAAAAAGGGACCACTCAAGGAGTGAGAGCCTCATCGTCCTCGGTCTCCTCATCCTCCTCGTCCTCGTCCTCATCCTCATCATCCTCTCCTCCATCATCCCCTCCCTGGCCTCCAGCCGCTGCACCACTGCCTCCACCCTCTGAATACTCTGGCCTATCCCCGGGCCAAGCACCATGAGCTGCGAACATCTCTGGTGTCACTATCTGAATGGCGGGATCTGTCGGCCTACCCAACTGTATCTGAAGGCGATACATGGAATCGTGCATCATGGTCATGTATCTATGACTGGAAGCATTCTGCTCCCAGGTGAAGGTACAAGTGTGATGACCCTGTGATGCCGGTGGGGGTCTGGGCCGTGGCTGCTGTGCCCTCGCCGCTCTCCTCCCTGTGCAGTGTCTTGAGATGTACTCATCCGTGATCGGATTCTTTATGGTCTCGGAAACATGAGGAGGGATCGCTACTCGTGCCTCCCGGCAGAGTCCCATAATTAGACCCGGGAAAGCGAGCGGGCACATCTTCTTGGCCGGTGGCTTGATGCCACTCTCGACCACTATCTTAAGCTCTTGACAAATTACTCTAGCCACGTCTACTTGCTTATGGGTTAGGATGTAGTAGATTAAGGGCGTGACGTCTAGAGTGGTGGAGGAGGTATGGCTCTTTGGCTTATATTGTGAACAATGAGGTGGAAGATGACTTGGGCGTATGTAGTGAGGTTGTTTTTGAGGGCTTTGGTAGGCTGCCCCGCCGCATTGAGTTCATAGCCCCTTCCGGATTGGAAGATGGTCTGGGCGTAGAGGTCGTGGTTCCAATTACCACGGTTTTTGTGCTTATGGAAAGCACAAAGTTCATCGTTCTCAAGTTGGAAGGGGTTGCGGAGATAAGTGTTGATGGCGTCGCGATCGAATCTAATGACCCGACCACGCACCATGGTTTGATAGGTGAACTCTCCTTCCGGATCTGCGGGAATGGCGTTTGCACAAAACTCCCGGATAATGTCATAATTCAAGTTTAGTTGAGGGTTCACCAAAACTCCCCAACGACGGTGATCAATCAGCCGTGCCAACTCTCGGTAGGTGCCCCGCTCGCTTATGATGAACTGCCTTTCAGCCCAGAACGTTCTGCTGAGAAGCTCTTCGTACCTCTCCTGATTTCGGAGGCTGAGGAAGCGGGAGGCGTCGTATGCCCCTTGGGGTCTTGATCCTGACGCTTCACCCCTCGATCGTTTTCCGGTTGGTCTTGGTGCCATCTACAAGAAAAAAGGCAAAGTCAGTAAACAGCATTCATGATTACAAGTGATGTGGGGTGAAATCAATGGAATTGGAAAGGAAACATAAAAAAAACAAAGGTTCTGTTCTGCTAACTTCGCACTGCGAAGACATAGTCGCAGTGCGAAGCTGTTCGTGAAAATCTGGGTTGCCCAGAAAAAGGGGTCGCAGTGCGAAGTTCATCTTTGCTCTGCGACCATGACAGAAAAACCCAAAAAATCCCCAGAAAGCTACCCTAAACTCCTAAGCTAAGCTTCCTACAATGCATGTTAGATAAATGATTAAGAATAAATGAATGGGTATGAACACAACTAACATAGCACCTAGTTTTGGTTCAATTTCTCAAAAATGGGTAAAAATAGAATTCGTGTAAAATCACTAAAATGGAGAGGAATGGGTCAGTTTTAAACTACCCATAATGCATGCATACACTGAATTGCAACTTAATACAGCAACTTAGAAGTAAAAGGAAACCTAACTTAACCCTAAAAAATTGAAATTTAAAAAAAAAAAAATAAACCCTAAACACAAGTTCATCCTACCACGAATCAGAAAAAGAAAAAAAGGAGAATGAGGAAATTCGTACCTTCTGCTTGCACAAATGGGAGATTAGAGCTTGAAATTACTAAAAGGAAAGATTTATTAAGAAAAAAGAAATGGGTATGCTTTTTTTTTGAAGAGTTGTTTATGAAAAGGAAATGAAAAGTTTTGAGTTATATGTTTAATAATAAAAAAACGGTTAGATAAGGGAGAGAGGGAAAATGGGTGGTTGGGGAGAGTAAATGAGGGTTAGCAGTTTTGAAAACTGAGCTTACAAAATTCGCATACTTCGCACTGCAAAGTAAGTTTGCTCTGCGAACCTCAGAGTTAACTTCGCAGTGCGAAGATACCTTTGCTTTGCGAAGTCATCAAATTCTGAATTTTTTTTTTTTTTAAAAATGCTACCTCTCAACACATTGGTCATTTCTATCCCCAACTATGATTGTGCATATAAAAACAAGTAATAATCAAATAATTGTTGATTGCCCCTGACAAAATGAAACACAATGCAACAAACATGAATGAATGCGAATGGGTGATATGCAAAGGTATGGTGTACGGAGGTCCGGAATTTCCCCCATCCTCACGTGTAGGCTCTAAAGATGAGATTTCTTAAAAAAGGTCCCTAGAGTCATGGATCTCATATGGAATGAAGGTCGTCGACGGACATACGTCACATGACTTCAATTCATTCCACGTGAAAATCTCCTCTAAGCGGGGTTGGGCATCCTACCTCACAGACATACGTCAACGCGGGCTTCCGCTCACAACCACCATTCTAACTTAGTTTTCTCTCGAGCTCGGGTAGAGAGCCTCACACGTCCGGCATTAACCCGAACAATGTGGAGTAACATCGCTCAAGTAACATCCCCGCATTTGATATATATGATATGAATATAAAGCAATATAAAGCATTTATAAACATAAAGCATGGGAATGACATAGATAAATGAAAATAAAAGCATGCGCACAAAGAAGATAAAAAAAATATTTATCTTAAAAGCCAAATAGGATGGGCTTGACTCGCTAGTGGGAAAAGAGTCCCCAGTGAAGTCGCCAGCTGTGCGCTCTCGTTAAAAACGCGCAAACTTCCGAGACGTGTACGAACGCTCGGAAGGCTTTTGTGAAGTCGCCACCAAAGTTTTTGTTTAAAGGGAACGTTGATAAACCCTTAAGTTTTTTTTGGCGAAGGGAAACGATAATAAAACCCTTGACGATGAGGAAAAGGACTGGTCATCGCAACCATTGTCGGGTTCGGGAGTCGATTACGTAAGGGGAAGGTATTAGCACCCCTCACGTCCGTTGTACTCAACGAGAACCTCCTATTTGGCTAAAGCTTGAATTGTTTTTAAATGTTTTGCGTGCATGCTTGTCTATGTCAAAAGGGGAAAAAGAAAATACGATAAAAGAGGAAAAAGAAAGTTTTTTATTATTGTGCTTGACAAGATGTCGATCTTGCTCCTACGTATCTCCCGGTAGTCGGAGAATTCAAAGCGTACGTAGTTCTTTGGTAGAAAAACGTACATATGTTGGTTATTTTTAAATGAACAATGTTTTAACCGAATTCTTGCGATTAAACGTAGCTTGTATGCTCGCGGATGGGAGACTTAAGCGTATAGCTTGTATGCTCGTGCATGGGAGGCTTAAGCGTTTGTTTAAAATCGCGCTAGAATGTTAAAAGCATGTCCGTTGGGTAAAAGGGTTCGAATTGGTCGCTATGGGACCAAAAGGGGTGCAATGGACTCAATGGAGTCGATCATTGACCGAGGTGACTCAAACGAGTCGGGAAAAGGTTCGATTGATCCAACGGGATCAAGAATGGGTACGATGGACTCGATCGAGTCGAACATTGACCGGAGTGACTCAAACGAGTCGAGGGATTGAATCTAGTGGCCACGGGGGACCAAAAGGTTCGGATTGACCACAAGGGGGCCAGGAATTGGTTTGGTAAGGTCGGATACGTTGAAAATGGAATGACGATTGTCCGAACGACGAGACATACGTCACACATTCGTTCAATCGGGGCAATGGAGAGACATACGTCAAACCATCCCTTTTTCATTCAAGTTTTTGGTTAAATTTCTTAGAAATCCCAAAGTTTATCAAAACACTTGGTTTGAAACTCAAAATGAAGAGGTTTTAACAATTTTGTGAAAAAACGCACAAGTTCGGCTCATTTTGCAAACGGTTTTGAAAAGCGAAACAAATTCGGCTTAAGTTCACGTTTGATTTGAAAATCATGAACAAGGTTTTTGTTCAAGTTTGGTTTTGAAAATGATGAACATAGCTTATTTGCTCAAGTAGTTTTGAAAGTTTGTGGACATAACTTGTTTTGCAAGTTATCCAAACAAAGTGGCTCGAACTTGCGAATCCTTCAAAATTATGTTTAATCCTTGATAAGGTTTGGATAAAATGAGTTTCAAACCTCCTAGGTTCTGAGCCCTTGGGCTAGAACCTCAAAAATTGGCCATTTGGGAGCCTAAACTCAGATTCTGAGTTCTGTCATGGTCGCACTGCGACCATGACTTCGCACTACGAACAATGCAAATTTTTGAGTTCAGAAGCTGTTTCTGAACTATTGTTCAGAAACAACTTCTGAACAAACTCAGAACCTTTTAGGAGAGTGAAAAACTTTGAGTTTTGCAATGAAAAGAGCTGGACAAACCAGTTTTGATGTTTTGCAAACCTTGGGATTTCTTTTGAAATTCAAAAGGGGTTTTTTAGAGCAAAAGGTTTTGAACCAAAATTAAGATGCAAACACAAATATAGGTGAAAGATCAGTACTTAGAACACTTACAAAGATCCTAGCAAAGCTCCTGCTGCAAGGAAGTGAAATGAACTTGGATTGGTTGAAGGTTCTTGCAAGGTTTTGAATGTTGTTGATTTGGAGCAATGAACTTGTGTAAAGGTTTGTGTTGGAATTGGTTTTTTGCTAGTGTTTTGTGCTGGTTTTCTCTGGTTGTTTGTAAGTGTAAGCAAGTATATTGGAAGTCTTAGTAACCTTGTGCATTGCTTCCTATTTATAGGCCAAAACCAAATCAAATTTCATCATTAGAAATCCCCTAAATCCAACTGATTTATGGGCTAGGATCAGGCTAAATCACTTTGCATTTAATGCAAAAGTGAAGAGATAACCTTGCCTTGTGCCAAGGGTCAAGACTCAGCCAAATCCAGCCACTAATTCAATGGTTTTTGGATAGAAATGATGATGAAATAGGGCTGGTTTGCAATTGGCTGTGCTTGGGGATTGATCCTTGCAATCTTGATGGTTAAGCAATAAAAACGTGCACTGTGATGTGCAGAGGTTGGGGGAAACAAAAGGCAACATGTGGGCTGGTGTGAGGGGGAAGAAAAGCTGCTGAAAAACAGGGCAGCAATCATGGTTTTTTGCAAGTGAAAACCAGCTGGGTTTGACTGGTTTTGGGGGAGAAAGCAGGAAGAAAGTCCACAAGCTGGTGGCTGGCAACCCTAGGGTCAGTAGCAGGTCACTTGGTAGGGACAAGAGCTGCCCAAGGGCAAGCCAACTTGCTTGGCACATGCTAGGTTGGAAGAAAAAGCTTCTTTCCTTGGCATTAATGGCAAGTCCTTCAACTCTGGCTTTGCTGAGCCCAATTGGCCATGAATGATGATAAAAATAATAATGAAAGAGATATGTAACAAAAACTGGAATTAAATCAAAGAAACCAAAAATCTGCAAAAATCTCGCAGACTTCGCACTGCGAAGTTGCTAC
The DNA here is from genome assembly GCA_018208015.1 of Medicago ruthenica. NCBI lineage: Eukaryota > Viridiplantae > Streptophyta > Magnoliopsida > Fabales > Fabaceae > Medicago > Medicago ruthenica. Next base: position 26,063,603 of record CM031373.1, on the reverse strand, counting down.
TTTTGAAATGTTGACTTTTTTGGTTGACTTTTGTTGACTTTGACTTTTCTCCTCTTTTTTTTTTTTGATTTTTGAAAATTGTTTTGAAAAGGCTTAGGACAAAATAAGGGTACTACACATGGGATACTCTAAGGAGTGACTTGGAACCGCAGTTTGAGAAGTTAAAGTGAAGTGCGGACTAAGTAACAATTCTGAGTACAGAGTTGAAGAATTGCAGTACCAAACCTAGAGACTCGAAATGAGGAATTATCGGTCGATTTTGAAATCTCCAGACTCCCAGCAAAGATAGAGTGTTAAAGAATCGAACTGCAATCGGATGAGATTTTAAATGCCCAAATGGTTAAGGGAATTAATTATGGATTAAGTGAGTTATTTGGACGAATGAAGCTAACCACTCAAGTGTGGTCATTGAGCGTGAATCGCAAGTAAGATTAACCCCATCAGATCAGCCGCACCTCCCGAACCATAAATGCCGGATTTGTGAATTAAGAAGAGAAGATGGTATGTAACCTAAGAACTTAGATGGATGAATAAGTGGCAATAATAAGGCCTGTTGTATATCGGAACGAGGATCAGATACTCAGATATGTCCTAATAGTAAGAAGATTGGAAATAAGCTAAGCTTGACTGGAATTTTACTTAATGAAGGTTGGATAATAAATAATAAGTTGTTGGAATATAGTGAACTGATGGACGAATAAAGTTGAATTTCCTTGATTGGATAAAGAAGACAAGTTTACGCCAACACAAGATTAAGGTAGATTAGTATTTTGAAGAATAATCGGAAATTTTAGCCGGGAAGTATTTTGAGGCTTTATTATCAGAAAGATCGACACTAGTACGCAAGTTTATGTTGTGGTTAATGTAAGAAGTTTTATGTTCAATTGATGAATTTCCTTATACAATTATTCTGGAAAGCCGGAAGTGATCACCTTATGTTAGTATGTTTTCAAAGGTGGTAGAATGTGCAAACTTTGGGGTTGTTTAAACTATATGAAGAATCATTCAGCTAATGAGATCAAGATTTGAATTGTGAATACAATAACAAGTTACTGGAGGAATCCAATAGATAATGATAAGTGCCGAAGTTTAAGATCGATTAATCGGGTGCTCGAAGAGACGTAACCTATGTTTGGGCGTACAAGAGAACCGGTAAGAGTTTGAATCTATTCCAAGACGAATTGTTCCGGAGAAACTCGAGGGGTAACCTAAGAGATATGGTAAGACAATAGAGACCGAGTTGTCTCGGAAAAGAGTATAAGTATGAAATCCTTACGGATAAAGATAGAATGGTTAGTAACAGAACTCAAACCCTCAGTGGATTCAGTGTACGAAAGATGTGAATCTCCAGAAGTTATAGAATGTTTTGGAATTTGCCACAAGTGATTGTGTGTGAATTTAAGTCGCCTCAAGCATGCTTTCAATTGGGTTTCCACAATGTTTTAATGATTATACATGAAGAGCTGACCAAGAGATGGTTACATAATTCAAGATATGGAGAGTAAAGTTAGAACCAGAGTATGAACCGTTGATAGGAGCATTGTTGGGCTCGTAATAGTTGCTAAAAACTGTTTATAGGTTTTGGCATATTATCGTGAAAGTAAGTATATGGTTTAAGCCACAAGAGGAACAATAACGTCAGATGGTTTTGTTACGGTAACTACAAAGTGACAAAGTAAAAGGATTTGTCAAGGAAATTTCAGTTAGCAATAGTGGTGTATTGCTCCAATTCTAACTCGAGATGTTAAGAATCAGAGTTGCGCAGCGGAGTAGTCATCCAAGAATGAATTAATGAATAATGCTAAGCTGAGGCTAAGAGAATGAGAAGATGTTAAGTGCTTAATTCTTATTATACGGAATAGCAGTAAGTATAGACGACGTGAACATATCACAAGTCCTAATAGAAATTTTTGGAAGTTATGTTGAGGAATACTTCAAACCTCAAAACCCATGAAAAAAGGAATATCGAAATAGTTTAAGAATATATGGTAAGGAATAAGAAGGATGTGCTTCAAGCCCATTAAGTCATAAATTAATGGAAGTGACCACTAAAACGGTAGTTTAGCTATTTTAGCTCAGTAGCATCAAGTATGTATGAAGAGTAAGATAGTCTAAAAGGAATTAAGCTTGAACCAATACCAGTACAGATTGCACTTGCAAGATGGAATATGTGAATTTGAAGCGTTGATCAGAAACGATAATGCAGTGGCATATAAGTTATTCCACATTATACCCACGTTATGTCAACATGTCACCTATACCAGGTTATGTTTAATAAAGCATACGTATCGGACGGTGTTTATGCTACTCAGATAGTAGTGTAGCCCTTTCCTTTTCAGTTATGTGACATGTATAAGTCACTAAGGTACGCAGCTAGTAATGTTTAAAGTGAGAAGATACTAATCAGAACAGGTTTGTGGATACCGAACGCGTTTAGTTAAGAATGTTCAAGGATCTTGAACTCGACGTCCAGAATGAGAAATAAGTTGTGATGCTGATAGAATGTAACAATAATTTACGGGTTGTTGTATACTCAAGAAATAAACATGAGTAACATAGGTGGGGCAAACCTGGCAAGCCAGTCGAGAGGCAAATCCCGAATGTTACAAAATGAGTTAAGAGTAAGAAAAGATTTCCTGATGATGTGGTAGTATCTCAAGTATGTTAATATCAAGAATGATGTCCCATTAGTCGGACAAAGATGATATGACGTGTAGTGTACCCATTAGTAGTGTACACGTGCTCGCTTATGTATGTAAACTATATGCTATGAAATGTACCATATGGTGTTATGTGAGATGATTTATACCACTCATCACCTGGGTTAAACTCCTATGAGTTTTGGATTATCAGATGTTTTCGGTGTAAGGATGATTCTATATGGAAGGGTATGACATAGGTCTATAAGTAAGATGTCGTCGTATGAGACAAAAGATAAAGATAATAATTCCTGGGAAATAAATGCAGTGCAAGAAACCCATTGAAGAGTGGGAATATTTGAGGATAATAAGAACGACCTAATGTCGTCAAAGTAAGATTACACGGACTATGAAGAAAATTTATGAAGTTCAGTATGAATGTCTAGGACTTAATAACTTCAATTTGTTTTTGCAAGAAGTGCATGTACAAGAAGCATAGCTAAGTGAGTCGGGTAGATTGGTTCAGACAACCGCACACCCTGCTACGTAAGGATTATGTAATGTATATCAGGCCTTTCTATTGAGGGAAAGATTGTCGAGTATTTTCGACTTATAGAATTGGAATTTCGATAAGCAAGTTAAGAAGAGAAAGGAATGTGAAAGGTATATTTATATATATGTGATTTCTAGAGGATTCTAAATATCGAGGACGAAATTTCTTTAAGGGGGGTAGATTGTAATATCCCGCTTAAGCCTTGAATATTTATTAATATTGAGACGATGTAACAGAAATGTTTTATGCAAAGGACAATTTGGTAAATTGACAGTTAATGGATTTAATTATATGGCAAGTGTATATATCCCGCTTAGACGTAACTTTTATCGGTGATTGAGGATTAAAATGTAAGCAATGGCAAAGTTGTAATATTCTTGCAAGAGGGGATTATATAAGGGGGAAAACAAGATATTTTCCACCATTCCTCCCATTCTCCCTCTATCTCACGCCACTCTCCTCCATCTCTCCCAAAATTCATCTTCCTTAATCTTCATCACTCAATACTTATGCAAGCAAGCTCAAGTGTGATTCTTGGGTCATTGGAGGGCAAGAAAACAAGGAAAGGAAAATGAATTACAAGCTAGGGTTTTTAGTAGAATCAAGTTGGGATTTTGAAGAGGAAAGCTTATCAAGGATCATCATCAGTTTTAGGTGAGCTCCACAGGGTTTTAGAACCCGTTTTGAGTAAGTTTAAGTGTTAATTATAATTTGAGCAAAGTTTAGAAAATATACCCTAATTCTTTGTTGTGTCAATTCCTTGTTCTATTGTGTTTAAATTGTGTAAATGCCAAAGAAAATCCTTTTTAATACCTTTGGGAAGCTTGGGTAAGTTGGAATGGTTTAAAATGATGGAAAAATGCAATTTTTGAGTTTTCCTGAACTGTCATGGTCGCTACAGCGACCAGCCATCGCTATAGCGACCAGACAACATTTTGATTTCTGCCTACAGTCGCTACAGCGACCACCCCGTCGCTATAGCGACCAGGCACATTTTTCAGGCTTTACCTACGGTCGCTGTAGCGACAGGCCGTGGCTATAGCGACCACATCAGGACAGCACTTGATAGCTTTGTTGTTTTGGGTGTTCTGGTGCGCGTAGGCGAGGTTTTTCACTTCCGTTTTCTCCAAAAACATTTAAGAATGATTAAACACCATTTTAACTCATCCAAGAGGCTTCCTAAATGGATGTAATTATAAGGAACAAGGACGGTACAATAACTTAGAATTGAGGGCAAAGTTCAGACGAATATGGGAACATTTCCAACACTTAAGTAGTGGCTTATGAAAACGATAAGCCTATGACCCTATACTCATATGATAAGTATTGGGAGATTGATTCCCTAAGAAATGCATTTAATATGCAAAATCTCATAGTAAAGTATAGACGTATTTACAAGTACATAAGTTAAGATTTATGAGAATGAGAATGCACATAGTATAGCAAGCTTAAGTTGCACTCAGTTAAGTGTGCGTATGCACAAGGAAAGATTTAACATTCAAAGTTAAGAACCTTTTCATAGGTTAAGCATTTTAGAAAGATTTACTTAAAGAATGCATCAGATATGCATAAGTTATAAGTTATATGTATTTTTATATATAAAGAATAAGAACAAGAGTTTAATTAAAATATTAAGTCGTGACTTCCGTCGTTCACGCTAGTGGGACACGAAAGGTTCATGCATAAGTTAAAAGTTTATATGGAAAGTATTTTAATTCGCGTCTCTCGTCGTTCACGCTAGTGGGACACGAGAGGTATACACGTAAGTTAAGATTATTAATTAAGTCGTGTCTTCTGTTGTTCACGCTAGTGGGACACAGGAGGTTCACGCTAGTGGGACGTGTTATTCCGCAAGGATGACCGCACGACGACAAGAGGAGTCCGGTGTTAGCCTGATATGATAGGAATTTCACCGGTAGAGGGGAGATGTACTTCGGGGTTACTCCACCCGGATGCACTCCATAAAATGAACCAAGATAATTATTGTTTGTTCAACGCTGACTTACTAACTTATAATTAAGAATGATGTATATTAATACTTATGAAATTATTATGAGAATATGATGAGTAGTCAGCAGAGAAAGAAAGTGATCATAGGATGTCCCCAGATCACTAAGTATAAGTTTAAGTTTAAAGTTAGAATATGATAAGCATATGATTAAGACATGTAGCGATCCTAGGATTCCCCTTGATCGCGAAATATGTAGAGAATGACGGCGATCGTAGGTATCCCCAAGATCGCTAAGAGTAGGCACGACGACCCTAGGTTTCCCCCGTGGTTGCCAACGGTAGGTTGGGCTGGAGCTCACTGAGACATTATGTCTCACCCCAATCCTTCTGGTGCAGGTTTACAGGTTAGCAAGAGATTTTTTCAGAGGAAGTTCTTCAAAAGACGCTGGATGGAGTGCAGTTGCTCGTCATAGACACACTCAGGAGGTTGTTAGATTTTATATGTATATGAAAGTGTATTCTATGATATTGGATAATTGTATTAACGAGCCAATTGTACTCATTCAGTTGTATTGTAATGTATTATCATTATTGAAAATTTTAATGTATCCGGTATCAGAATAATACACATACTAAATATTCTAGATAATTTAGTATGGGTGTTACATTCTTCCCCACCCTTGACAACGCATTAAACATGTTCACTTTATCTCCTTTATATTTAACACCTATAGCCTTTCCTATCCCCCAAACATCTTCTACCGCCATTTCAGAATTCCCCTGAATAACCACCTAATTCTCCCAATGCTTATTGATAGAATAATTAGAATCATTAGATTGAACAAACATCTCCTTACCATTCACCTTAGATGTTTCAGATGATACCCGTTTCATCCGTTTCAAAGAATTTTTCTTTAAAACTTTTAAAACCTATTTCATGTCTTTCCCCAGTAGTCTGGACATCCTCTTCAAGCTATGAATAAAACGCTTCAACAACCCCCCCCCCCCCCCCCCCCACTTTCTTCTTGTGCCCCACCTTCAGATTACTTGAATTAGTTAACATGTTAACTTTTATTTTTGGGGAAAAATTAGGCCGGAATGTCCAATGCTATGTTTTGTTAACCACTCTAAACTCCAGGGTCCCGAGTGCACTGAATGTGCACAAGTGGGAGAGCAAGAATTTGCACGCAAAATATTATTACCTTCAATACCATTTACTGTGTTTTGACTAGCACGAGGACCACCATTATTCTCAACACCATCAAATACCATGCGCAGTTTTTTGACTATCATGAGAACCAAAATTATTCTCAACCACCTGAACACGAATGTCAATATGTTCATTCGCAACTAATCCCAAAGTACATATTTCATTGCTCACATGTTGTTCATTCCCCACCTCTCTATTATCCATACCTGCCGAACTCTCATATGCCTATTCGACTTCTATATCTTTTATATGTTCGACTTCTTTTTCTTTTCCAACAATTCCTTCGCTTCCCAATCATTTTGAAGATCATCAACAAGTTTCTCAACGTCACCATGAACTTCATGCACACCAAGTTCTACATTATGTTCAAAATTAATAGATTGAGACTTCAAATCTTCATCAGATAAAAAAGCATCCTCCCTAAGACACAACCCCTATTCCTCCACCAATTTAATTGCATACATTTTACCATCGATTAAAAACTCAGTTGTTTTATTCACCACTTCCAATGATGAGGTAGAAATAAGAATACGAGCAAAATCAAGCCTACCTTTTTTCGATGTAAAAGTATCCATCCAAAGAAGACGCCCACATTCTGATGCACAAAGCTTAAAATAACTCTCAATTCAACACCAGAATTCCAAACAACTGAATCCAAGCACCTCTTTCATATCATACATCTGTTGGAGACGACTGTAATATCCCGCGTAGACGCAACTTTCATCAGTATCAGATAAGTTTTGAGTAAGTAAGGGCGAAATCGTAATTTCGAGTTGGAAGGGCTTTATATAGGGGGGACCAAGACTTTTCTTCATTTTCTCCTCTCCCTTCTCTCTCTAAAATTCAGAATCCTCTCCCTCTCTCTCTACAATTTCGGCCCTCACTCTCACTATGCCATAATCCATCAATTTTCTTTCCAATCTCTTGATTCTCAAGCAAGCTCACTTTTGGGAAAACTTGGAGCAAGAGAAACTTAAGGAAGCAAGAAAGAAAGGAAAGGATTGGAAGCTAATGTTTGGATACAAACTTGGCAAAGGATTAAATCAAGTTATTCAGGTGAGTTCCTTTAGATTAGCCATTTCCTTTGGGTCATGGTTGAGTGAGTTAATCAGAAAGTTATATGATTATGCAAGAAATAGTTTTTCCCCTTTTGATGCATGATGTTCAATTTCTGTTAAATCCTTGACCCCATCATGTTTTTATGGATTAAAATGAGTTATTGGTATGTTTTAAAGATCACTGGACTAATGGGTTTCAAATATTTGAGCTTAAACACGTTTTCTAGAACTCTGAGTTCTACTACGGTCGCGGAGCGAGCAAGACTTCACTCAGCGAACGGGTAGAGTTTTGCTACTGACTAACTTCGCCTGGCTATTGCTTAGAGTTCGCTTAGCAAAACTTCATGTCCAAAATCTGGGCAGATGCATTGCTAAGCGAAGTTGTCCAGAACCCTTTTATTTTTACAAATATCCGTACCATACCAATGATCTCTGAAATGTTTGGCATATAAGGCTTAAAGTACCGTCAAGGATTAACCAGAGTTAAACACATCCAACATATATGAGTAATGGGTAGATTTATCCATATGTATCAGATAAGTTTAAGGGTTTAGATATTCAGGATACCCTTGACCAGGCAGAATAAATTGTAACTTAGACAGTCGTACAAGACTAGCATCAGATATTACCAGAATTATACAGATATATGTATATATATGTTGACAAGTCGTGGCTCAGACACGCTCCAGATTTATTCTGGATAGGTCAGCCCGCTAGGGAACCTTCATGGCGACTCACACATATAAATATAAAGATAAGTTTATATGTATATCAGAACGTGCCTCAGTTGTTCACTTCAGAGTGACACTGAGGATACACGTAACAAATCAGATAATTAATCAGATTTAATTAATTAACAGTTAAAATGTGTCTCCGTTGTTCTTGTCAGTTAGAGAGCACGGGGGTTCCAGACACAGCTGGAACAGGCAGGAACCATCCGCGAGGATAACCACACACAGCAGGAGGAGTCCGGTGACTAGCCTTAGATAGGAATTTTCACCGGTTATCAGGGTAATGTATTTCGGGGTTACTCCACTCGGAGGCATTCCATAAAATCAACTCAGATATAATTTTTTGTTACACGCTAACATACTAACAGTTTAATATCAGGAAAATACTTTATTATGATCAGGCATATATCAGTTATCAGACAATGATCCTAGTTTCCCCTCGATCACTAAGTTAGCATGATGTAGTCTAGTTTTCACGACTACACAGTATAGCAGACACATGCACGTATAAACCCGAAATGGGTTGAGATTAGAGCATGGCGACCATAGGACTTCTAGAGGTTGCCAGCAGCTTAGGATAGGTGGAGCTCACTGAGACATTATGTCTCATTCCAATCCATTTGATTCAGGTTCAGGTAAGCAAGAGGTTCATGATGAAGTTTATCAGGGAAAAGCTGAGTGGAGTGCAATTGCTCGTCATGTACCAGTTCAGGATTTCATCAGTATTTTGTATATATGTACACATTAGTGGTACTTTATCAGATGTATAAAACGAGCAGATTTGTATTCATTCAGTAGTACCTTTTTATTATTGAAATGTTTAATGTATCCAGTATCAAGTTTTAATACGCATGCTAACATTCTAGATAAAATTAGTATGGGTGTTACAACGACTTTCGTAAATTAGAAAAGAACATACAAAAATCAATTGCCTCATTGAAAACTTGAATCACCTCCACCTTTCCCAAACAACGAAGAAATACCCGATCTCCACCCATCGGCGTCACAACAAAATTATTAAAGCCATCATCTTTAATACGTTGTTGTAGTGATGAAATCGGCTCACCAGTCACCACCGTAACAACCATACTTGAACTTGCCCATGCTCTATCTTCGTGGATGGATCGATACATGTGTACCCTTGCCCATTCTTTCTCTGTACTTACTACAGGGTCTGAAAGTACCAAAACACGAAAAATAAATGAATCAATCAAATGATAATGTGTTGTCTTTTATATTTCTACTAATAAATTTTAGAAATAAATTTACTTGGGGTAGCTAAATCTATATTATGAGAGTAGCTAAACACAAAAATACACTAAGTTATCAAAAAAATTAAACAAATAAAAAATAAATGGGGTTGCCAAAGCCACCCCATGCTAACACTATGCTTCGCCCCTGATTGAATGAGAAGCAGCCACATATTTCCAAACGAGAAGCAACAAAACAATCGAGGGACAAAATAAAATACAACCGGAGAAAAAATCCACCAATATCGAATAGAATCAACCGTACAATATATATATATATATATAGATGTTAGCAATCTAGGGCTTCAAAAAGAATAATAAAGAAGACGATTAAGGTTTTATAAAATTATAATAACATAACTTGATATAGGTTACAAGCAAATATATAGTAAAACCTAATGGACTAGACTTGTATCTTAGAAATATAAAGGGCATAATAGCATAAACCCAATATCTTATTCTCTAACACCTATCTAACACCTCCCTTCAACTCACGATGCAATGACAAGAAACATTGAGAGTTTATAAAAAAATACTCAATAATATAAAATCAAAATACTTCCCCTCAATTTAAAGCTTACTAAGCTTTAGATTGTTATAAAAGTAACCATGAAAATAAACCAAACCAATTGATATCATAACTAACAGAGAGAAGCAAACAAGAAAAAAGCAACAATTGAAGCGATGAAACCATATCAAACAATATTGAAATTGAACATAAGAGCTAATAGAGAAAGAAGCAATCTACAGGTTTAAATCTGTCTTCAATGAGAACTCTTCACGAACAAATTGTGAGCATTATATTGACTTGTACTGGATGTGAGTACAATCAAGGAAAACTAGGGTTTTCAGGGTCTGTTTTGGTCATGCCTTGGGAATGATCCCAATGTTACTATTTGTAGCCCCAAATTTGGGCCAATCCGGTCATGGTTTTGGGCCCAAATCATAAAGGGCCAAAACCATGGCTAGGGCCCCCTTACAGGCTGCTGAGGGTGCCCCCAGAGGGTGTCCTTCATGAGAGCTCCCTAAAGTTATATATGACTGTCAGGTGGGCTTTGTGCCCTTCTGGAGGATGCCAAGCCTTAATCTAAGGGTTCAAGCCTTGTCTGTAGGGCTCTAAGGCCTAAACGGTAAGATCTACGGTCCACAGCCCAACAAGCACGAGCTTTGGAACAAGGCGAAGTGATTAAACTGTCACTAGGGATCTGTCTATGATCCTTTGACCAGCGGATTATATCCCCTTGAGTATTGATCATGGAGGGTGTATTGTAGCCTTTCTCTCATAGGGACTTTGATGGGCACCAACCCAACAAGTCTGGGGATTTTTAATGGGCTCCAGCACAACAAGTTTGCACTTTGTGGCATGGTAACTTGGTGGAGGTTGAGTTTTTATGCGTGTGCGTGTGCGATGATCTTAACGATCATCGATAATCCATAGCCCAACAAGCACGAGCTTTGGGACAAGGTGAAGTGGTTTTTCATATATTGACCAACGACTTGTTTAACGGCTTACATCATCATGCTAAAGCCAGCCCAACATGTGGCGTGCTTCTTTTTTGGGGTTTAGGTTTTGGGCGAGCTCTTGTGAGATCCTACAGTTGAGATGGGGCGAAGAAGGCTATGAAGCTCGAGTGTGACGAGCGCATCTCAGATTTGAAGATCGGTCACGCGGCGGACCTGGCTGGAAAGGATGGGATCATCGCTGAACTTCAAGGTGACATTGCAGCTGGTGTGGAGAGAGGGTCAGCTTAAGGCTGATATTTCGGAGGCTAAGGGCAAGCTGGCCCTGACTTTTGATGCTGGCTTCGCCTTTTTGCACCCTGGCGCTGATCTGTCAGCTCTCGATTCTTTTAACATTGTTGTAGATGGTGCCTTAGTGGACGAAGAGTGATTTGTGTAATTTATGGCACAATTTGTAATGGCTTGAATTTATGCTCATGGTATTTTAATTTCCTTTCTTAATTCTGCTTTATTTTTCGATTCTTCTTACTATGGCGATGTTTAGTTATGCTTCTGTGGCACTTATTTTGACTGAGGTGTTTTATGTGATTAATGTTTGTTTCCTCATGCTTAATACTTAAGAGTACTACTTGGGCGAGTACTTAGTTTGACACCTCATAGCCTTCTATGGGCGGATACTTTTGGCTCGTGACGTCTTAGAGTCCACTTAAGGGTTAAGGAATGGCGAGTTCTGTTCAGCTCACGACGTCTTAGAGTCCTCTTAAGGGTTAAGGAATGGCGAGTTCTTTTCAGCTCACGACGTCTTAGAGCCCTCTTTAGGGTTAAGGAATTAGGTGGCGATTTCTTTTCAGCTCACGACTTCTTAGAGCTCTCTTTGGGGTTAAGGAATTAGGTGACGATTTCTTTTCAGCTCACGACGTCTTAGAGCCCTCATTGGGGTTAAGGAATTAGGTGGCAACCCTCGTTGGGGTTATTTCTTTTTAGCGCACGACGTCTTAGAGCCCTCATTGGGGTTAAGGAATTAGGTGGCAACCCTCGTTGGGGTTATTTCTTTTTAGCGCATGACGTCTTAGAGCCCTCCTTGGGGTTAAGGAATTAGGTGGAAACCCTCGTTGGGGTTATCTCTTTTTTCTTGGCGTTGTTGATTTGTTGCAGGCGATGTCTGCAATACAAAATAGATGAATAATTCAATAAGAAAGCAGGGTGCCTCATTAAAAACCTGCGCTGCTGCAGGGGAAAAGAGTGCTCCCTGTTCTTTTTCATTAAATAAAAAATACATGAAATTAAAACAAGATAACTGTTGTGACGGCTTTACAGGCTTCTGAGCTCACCCCTTGAATTGTCGTGGCGAGCGTCTCTCTGTTTGGCAGCAAAGTCTTGAACGTGGGCGAGTTTGTCTAATTCCTGAATCATGCTCGCTTTATGCAGTTGGCCTTTTTCGTTAGTCTCCTCTGTGAAATTACCGTGACGCCAGGTTGGCGTGTTGACCGGCTTGACTCCTGGATGCAAAGCAAGGTGACGACACACTTCGGCGGGGTTGACGCTAAGCATACCTGTCAGCTGACGAAAAAATCTTGGTTTGGGTTAATGACTTTGATGGTGGCGTCGTTGTAGCGCGCGAGATATTCACGGAGAGACTCGTTCGATCCTTGACAGACGTTGAAGTGGTTGGTGGATGATACTTTGCGGTGGCGGCTTGCTGAAAATTGGTGCGTCAATTTTCGTGTCATGTCCTGGTAGCTGATGATGGAAAAACGAGGTAGGTTCATATACCATCTGAGGGCGGCGTCTTTGAGGGTTCCTGCTAACAACTTGCACTTGAGAGAATCGGCGGCGCCAATGATGGGCATTTGAGTGTTGAAGGCGGCCGCATGTTCCACCGGGTCGCTTTTTCCATCGAAGGACGAAAGAGAGGGTGGCTTGAAGTTTTCTGGAACTGGCGCGTTCCAAACTTCGGCGGAAAGTGGTTGAGGATCTGGATCCACTGACTCGTCTTGCTGGGATTCGTTTCCTTCAGCGTGCTGCTGCTGCTGGATGGTCTCCATGGTTGCTTGCAAGGCTTCGTTGTGGTCACAAAGCTGCTGGATCTGTTGTTGTAGAGCTTCTAAGGCCGCCGGGTCCGCCATCGGTGGTAGCGGCGACGGTTGTTTGAGTTTGTATGTGAAGGTTGAGACTGGCGGTTGGAGATTTGCGACCGAGCTTGCAAATCTTAGGGTTTAGATCGGTTTATCGAACGGATCCGGGTTAAGCGTTTGATTTGTGAGGGTTGTTATGAATCATGGTGGATTCGGAGAGTTTAGGGTTGCTCTGAAAGATACGGCGGATTCACGGCGTTCTGGTGGCGCTTGGAGGCCGTGGATCGACTGCTTTCGTTTCAGAGATGGTGGCTAGGTCAATTTTACCGTATCCCCACGGTGGGTGCCAACTGTACTGCCTGTGAGTACAATCAAGGAAAACTAGGGTTTTTAGGGTCTGTTTGAAGGGATTTAAGAGGGGTTTTTCAAAAAATTTAATCCTCTTAGCGGAACAAATCCCATTGAAACGGATCTTGATTAAATCATTAATCACAAATCAAACACGTAGTTAAACACTTTAAGGATTCATATGTTTACCTCTAGAAGAGCAGAACCTTTGTGGCAGAATTGTTTCTGATCACGAGCAAAGCAACGTAGCGATGCCTCTATTCAGTCCACACGAACAGACCTTCTCCAATGACCGGTGCTAGCCAATTCCAACGGAGATTCAGAGAGAATAGGTTTAGAGGGTGGCGGCTAGGGTTTCACAACTTTTGTGAATTAGGTTAAACATTTCAACAAAAGTCTGTAATGCTTCACCACAAGGGTTCTATTTATAGAACCACTTGTGTGGTCAACAAGTCAAGCACTTAAATACACCGTACCTTACGGTGCACCATATTTCACTTAAACACACCGTACCTTACGATGGACCGCGTTTCTCTATTTCATAAATTAAATAATAAGTCATACTTAATTATTTAATTACTAATAAGTCCTACTTATTATTTTAATAAATAAGTCTTACTTATTTATTTCTCTCATCTACCTGTCCTTTGTGTGTGACCCCTATAGGTTCCCGTAACGTTGGCAATAATATTAAATCACCTATTTAATATTATAAACAGTGAGCGGTATCTAGCAACACATCACTGCTACCCAAGTGACGAGAATGTCATGTGATCTGACGAAACATTTCCGTGATAATGATCATGTGTATAATTACCCTTTTGCCCTCATGTCTATATTGAACACAAGGCATAGACCGTGTCATCCTTGTCTAGTTTAATATTGGGCCCATAGACATTTCTCCTGTTATGTAGGAGGGGCAAATTCCATCTAGGTCACTCATGTCCCTCAGCATGATTAATGGAGTACCCATCAACCAACTTTATAGTCATCCTATTACAGACAACGTTTGAATGGTGATAAAGCACTCGACTCTTACATCTAGGGTACATAGTGGTTTCAATCCAAAGTGTGGAATACACCACTATCACTATGAGAATATCTTATGACACTTTTCATAACTTTTACTATGTAGTATTCTCATGGTGGATCAATCCAGTATAACTATTACTCCTAATATTTATACCTATGTGAAGACTTGATAACTCTTTATCTATGATCTGTGAGATGTGATCATCAGTCTACCCACATAATAGTCTCTATGCTTTAATGTTATCCCATTTCACAATAAAGCTTGACTACGGATACTTTAAGAATAATGTCCTTTCGTTTAATGAGTCTCACGATTAAGTCACACTTAATGCTCCATTAAACAGACCAATTATTCAAGGGAATTTATTATTTTGAAACTAAACAAAAGAATAAATAAATGCCTTATATATATATATATATATATATATATATATATATATATATATATATATATATATATATATATATATAAGTCATAATACAAATTCAAATCCAATCAAAATAGATTGGCTATTAGGGCTTACTCCAACAATCTCCCACTAGCACTAAAAGCCAATCAAATATTAACTCAATATTTATTGGTCAAATGTTAGCATCAAGCACACTATGGGCAAGATACTCTACTAGTAGATAAGGAACCTTTCCTATGTTGGTAGGTTGTACTTCTTTCAATTTCCACTTTTGATCTTCTATCAAAAGGAAATTTAAGTGTCAACATATACATTTGAATCGTTGGTGAGATCTAGTTTTCATTGCTCGCAAGATTAAACCAATTTAACCTCAGACGGGATCAATGGAATCCGCAACGCAAGAAACACATGTTTTCGCTCAGCTATGAGCTAAACAATCCAAATCATATATTTGACATCTGTAATAGAAACAACAACTATCTGAAGCTTGTACTTTTACAAATTTCATAGTTGATATCCAAGCATAACATTTATTCCAGATTGCGATCTGGATATACTGTACACTGATATGAAAGTTGTCATCATTGTAACTCTTTTACGATGTTCCTTTTCATCCATGTTCAAGAAACAATCCTAAGTCCTTTAAGACAGCCAAGGATATTCTTGAAGGTATTCTAGTGTCGAACACTAGAATCAATTTTGGTACAAATTAGAAATAATTTTCTAACCATGTCTCACATGTGTAGATAAATTGTTTTGGTGACTAGTATGTCATCCACATACTCCACCAAACTAATATCAATGCTCCCACTAATCTCCTTGTGTGCACAAGATTTAAATTTTTTCTTTTATTAATCTAAGTTTTCATAAAACTCTATTAATAAAATAAACAATTCAACTTCGAGAAGCTTGCTCCATTCCATACATGAATTTTGTAATATATGTACCTTTCTAGTATCCGATTAACGAAACCCTACATATATGTCAAATACATATATAAGGTCATTCCAATTAAGGAATGCAACCTCGTTATCCATCCTCCAGAATGTGTATTATAAAACAATGGCAAATGGAATCGTTGGATTTAAGAATTATCATGATGTAATGGTTTCATCACGATTTGCATCATGATTTTGCACAAAACCGTCTACGATCAATCATATCTTAAAGGTATTCATAATACCATCCATGTTAGTTTTATATAAGAAAACCCACATTCATCTTATGAGTCGTACTCATTGGATGATATAACCAATATCCATATATGGTTTATGTACATGGACTCTATATAGGATCCCATGGCATCTAGCCACTTCTCAGAATTTAGGCCATTTACGGCCTTCTAGTAAGTCAGGCGCCCATCTTCCATTAGCATCATATCACCTTGTTGAGCCATGACAAAATCATGTTTCTCATCCTAGTGATATGACATGCCAGACTCATCTAGATCTTGTGCTACTCGAACTGATGATTTAACAACAACCTTTTGTTGAATCAGTTCATGTTCCATTCTTAGAGAAACATGTATTTTGTGGTACTTGACTTAATTCAAGTTCTACATCACTCCCACTGGCTCCTGCAGAGATATACTCCTTCAAGAGGAATACTCCAGTTCTAGCGACAGACAACTTTTGTCATGTGATGTAGAATTAGTATCCTTTAGCTTCCTAAGGATACCTCCACAAGTATAAATTCATCTAGTTTGGAATTTTGTTTATCTAATAAACATCATAACCCCAAATTATCACAAATACAAACTAGGTACTCTTCCTCCATATCTAATATGGTGTCTCTATGATTACCTCGATTGGAACTTATTATGGGTGAAAAATAACTGTAATTTAATCAATTTCAAGAGTCATGGAGTTATAATCAAACTATTTCAGATTGAGTCATGTCAAACATGAAGCGATATAAATTATCAATATACTCCTTAATTAAGTATTAACCATCATGACATACTCGTATGGTCTTTATACTTTTCAAAATTATTCCTTTACTCCATCGTTGAACTCTTTGAACCAATTCAAAGATTTCTAATTCGTGTCCAACATAAATTTACATTTACTAATCTAATCAGTAATGTAAATTAAGTAAAAGAAATAAATATCTCTAGCAAATGTGTTCGGTGATCCATATACATCATATGTATATTGATTCGAATAAATCAGATGTTCTCTAACACTGAAATATTTTAAAGGTGGAACTCACATCCTTCAAATGATATAATATCAAATGAGTCCAATAGTCCATATTAATGGAATCTGGAATTGTGAATCACACTTCTTTGCAACAATAATTCCGATGATATACAAAAGGTTCAAATCTCATTTGATCCTTTTCTCATATGTTATAAACCAGCTTATCAAGATCACATATCTCAATTCCACGCTTGTATATAAAACATTATTTGGATAATAGGACAACATTTGTCTTTTATTCAACTACACAATCTTTATCTTGTCAATACAAGATTTAGGATTTAATGATTCTATTTTATATGGAATTTAATAACAATTATTTGGTTCCATATCAAGTTAAATTTGAGTCCAAGCATTAGCTCCTATGTCAATGAAACAATTTGTTCCATTCTAGACGTAGGTGGACTTCACTTATAGTTAATGTCCTATTTCCTTAAAACTCTATATTTCAACAAATATGAGATCAATCATCAAGTATCATATACTTATGATGCAGAAGTAGAAATTTAACTTTCTATAACCATATGGGCAAAGAAGAAGTCTTACCTCTTTCTTATATTCTGACTCTTTTAAAGCATTAACAATTTTTCTTGTACTGGAGAACAATTCTCAATTCTTGTACCAATTCAGAAACTCCTTTCTGAAGATTTTGTTCTTTATAAGAACATTTAACAGTATAATAAAATGCATATGCCAAAGAAATTCTAAATACAGAAAATAAATAAAATAAATGTTTCATGATTTAAAACATATTTAATTAGGTCTTTAATTAATATGCTCCCACTATTTTACTCAAAACAAATGACCTTCAACATTTGATTCGGAAAATCTCATTGGAAGATTTTCTAGTGGGTTGAAATCCATATTTCACTTCGTTTTGAGTCAGCAAGGGCTGATCCCCCAAAACTTAGCTATTTAGGTAGGAACTCCTTCCAATTGTATCTCATACAACTTTCAAACCATTTGGCGCGAGTAACTCCTTACTCTAATCTATCATATAGATCTTCCCAAACATTGCTTCTAAATATATTTTAATCTTATTAAAATAATTTAGTTAAGTTAGACCCAAAGAATAACAGTCGGGTAAATGGAATTGTAACACCCATACTAACTTTAACTAGTATATTAGCATGTGCGTTAAACTGATACTGGATACATTTAAAAATTTCAATAATAAAACTCATACATCATAAGTGAAAGAATACATATTACTCGTTATACAAATAATCCAATATTTATACAATGCTTATACAAATGTCCATTAAGCTTCTGAGCTGGTACACAACGAGCAATTGCACTCCATCCATTACCTCTATGAAGATCTTCGCCACGAACCTCTGACTAACCTGTAAACCTGCACCAGAAGGAATGGGATGAGACATAATGTCTCAGTGAGCTCCAGCCCAACCAACTGTTGGCAACCACAGGGAACCTAGGGTCGCCATGCCTACCTTGGCAATCTTGGGGATATCCTATGATCGCCAAGTCTTTATCTTCCTATGACTTAAAGTCTTCCCATATCTTTAACTGTCTATGACTATAAATATAATCTGGCTTTAACTATAACTATAACTTCCTATGACTATAACTGTACTGTAACTTTAACTATAACTATAAAACATAAAACATATACACAGTTCGATAGCAGTTTTATGTTAGCTGTTAGCGTTGAACAAACAATTAATCTGAGTTCAATTTTACGGAGGGCACCCCGGGTGGAGCAACCCCGAGATACGTCTCCCTATGACCCGATGAAACTCCTGACAATCAGGCTAGCACCGGACTCCCTATGAAATTGCATGTGGATAACCCTCTCGGAGAAATCCCATCCGGCGTATCCCGGAGTCTGCTGAACATGCCTATGACTGTAAAACGTGCAAGCACGCCAATGCCTTTAATCTTTAATTCTTTAACTTTAACGTATGAACATATAATCTGTTACTATGAACATATAACATTCCTGTAACTATAATCTATAACTTATGATTCTTGGCTTATCGTTCTCATAAGCCACCTATAATCGTTGGAGAACCAACACTATAACCCTTATCTGTGACTATGATTGTAGAAACGTACCTATAATCCTTGTATTCTAAACTGAATACATCTATGATTCTTGTAATTTCAGAGTGCAACCTAAGAGGGGGGGGGGGGGGGGGGGTGAATTAGGTTGTATGACTTTTAATGGATAATTTTTCTGGTTTATTGTGTTCTTGTAAATTTTTCCGGAATTTTGTATGAATGTATGAACGAATGCTTGGAAAAATAAAGAGTGTAGGGAAGAAGAAGATGGACACAAGGAATTTATAGTGGTTCCCCTACTGGTACTCCACTCCCCCACAACCCTGTGAGGAATTCACTATGTTAGAATCTTTGTTACAAGCAATCTCTCCCCAAGACCCCCTAACAATCTTTCTAACATACACAAGATAGCACCCCACTATCTTTCAACAATTCTCACCAACAATGGCAAGAAAACTTTACAACAATGTAATTGAAGAATAACAAATGTATGGCTGTATATTTTTATCAATATCACTCTTAAACAAATGGACTTAATGCTCAGAAAACCTTTTTAATAAATGTTAAAGTGTGGGCAAAGTTTTCTAAACAATTAAAAGAAAGTTTGAATGCAAGTGATATTGAAATTCACAATTGAGAGGTTGAAAGTTATTGTCTTGTTTATTGCTTTGATTCTCAATTGAATTTATAGAGGCTAAAAAATTGTTTATGAAACAATACTATTTTTTAAAAATGGTTTAAAATGAAAAGACACAAATTTAAAATGGCACCCATTCATAAAATTTGAATATGAAAAGCATTTAAAATATAGTAGTTGTTGCAAGAAATACTAAATCCAAAAATAGCCGTTAATACAAAATGAAATAAATATGTGCATATTAACTTGATTCAATAATATAGTAACTAGCCGTTGGCCACACTTTGATTTATTAGACAAAATATTTTCTTTATAAAAGCCAATGGTAACAAAAAGATTATGTGCCATTTTAATTCTCAATGCATGCTAAACATTATTTTTATGCTAAAAAATTATTGTAAAATTTCCATAATAAATTATGTTTTTTCATGCAAAAATATTTTTTATGCAAAATCACATTTATATGAAAACATTGTGAGTGTGTGATTTATTTTCAAAAGATTTTTAGACATTGCTTCATATGGGAACTTAGAAAAAAATGATTGTAATTATTTTTTGAGCATTCTAAGTTGTTCCATAAGTTAAGAATGATAAATCAAAAAATAATTTGCCATACTTACAAAGTGTATAACCAAGAAGCCTAGACACTAATCTTCATTCTTAATCTTCATCTTGTGCCTCCATAGTTTTTCTTCTTTTGTGATGTGAGTTTGTTATCATCAAAACCCAGCCAAAGTTAGAAGGAAATCTTCTTCACAATTCTTATACCTAAAGTAGGTTCTTGACTGTTAAAGTCGCATGCTTTTCCTTAAGGGTTAACAACTCACGTGCAAGGAATCTATCCATTAAATCCTTGCACTCATACTATGATTCATGTTTTCCTATCAAAGGATTCGACACATCGTCATCATGTGCCGCTATAAGGGTTTACCTATCCATATAACCATTGTTCCCGTAATTCCCATGCCTTGCGCATTCCTTGCTCCTCTAATTTCTCAATCATTAAAAGCCTTTGGATGAGTTAAAATGGTGGTTAAAGTTTCTAAAAAGCATTAGGAGAAAACATTTGCAAAAATCCATGCCCGCGCGCACCAGAACCCCCAGAACAGCTCAACTAAGTTGTGCTGTTCTGGCTTGGTCGCTACAAGCGCAGAGCCGTCGCTACAAGCGCGGATAGACAAAACCTGGTCGCTACAAGCGCCCAGTTGGTCGCTACAAGCGCAGGCTTGTCGCTACAAGCGCAGACTTGTCGCTACAAGCGCAGACAGACAGAACCTGGTCGCTACAAGCGACAGCCCGTCGCTACAGCGACCGTGACAGCATAAACATGTATAAAAATGTGTTTTTCCACCATTTTTGCCCAATTAAATATACCCAAGCATCCAAAACATGCTAGGGATGATTTTCTATTACAAATTGATGGTTTAAAACATGTATGAGCAAGGGATTTTGCAAGTATGAAATTAGGGTAAAACTCTAAAACTTCTATAACTTTTCCTATGAAATCAAACACTATAAAACTCACAAAAAGGGATTCTAAAACCCCTAGGGAGCTCACCTTAATCTTGATTTGGTGCTGGTTTAGCTTACTTGCCCATTTTCCTCAAAACCCTAGCTTGAGCTTCTTTGCTTTTCTTTAATTTCTTCATGTTCTAGCTTCCCCCACAACCAAGCTTGCTTGAATCCATGATTCTATGTTGAAGTTTGATGATTGATGAAGGTTTGGAGGGATGGAGGAGGATGGCGTGAGGTATGAAGAAGAGAGAAGGGAGAGGAGTTGTTCTAGAGAGAGAAAAAGAATGAGAAATGAGGGAAAATATGGGTTACCACCCTTTTATAAAAATCTCCACACGACAATTACCAAATTGCCCTTCGCTTAATATCTCTGATGCATCGTCTCAATACTGGTAAATATCCAAGTGTTAAGCGGGATATTACACTCTACCCCCCTTAAAGAAATTTCGTCCTCGAAATTTAGGAAATCCTTCTAAGATCCTGAAAGGTAAATCCTTTCTACCTCTTTCTCTACTATGAAAATTTCCAATCCTTTAAGCTTGTTGGAACTTCATGGCAACTCCAGGGCCTGACATGTAGATTGATCACGCACCCCGATTAAACTATACTGGTTAAGACTTGTTCTTTAGCCATGATTTCCATTTCTGTAAATCCAAACATGTGACAATCTATTTCCACCTGTAGGGCTTGATGCGTGTTACACAACTATCACTTGTTAGGACGTATGGTTATCTGAACCAATATACCCATATTATCTGACTATGATCTCTGTTAAACATATTCCTTGTAAATCCAATGTAAAATTATTAAATCTTGGATTTCTTTTACTGAATTCTATAAGTTCTTCTTTCATTGACCATTCCACATTACCCTGAAGACGTCGGGTCGATCTGATTTTTCCTCAATTGTCTCAATTTTCCGAGGAATCTATTACATTGTTTTCAGTTCAAAAGAATTCCTGTCTATAACTTTTGTCTCGTAAGACGACCTGTTACTGTTACATTTGTTTCATCCTTTATATAGGTTAGTCTTGCACCGCAAGCATCTGCTATAGAGTATCTTTAAACGAAGTGAAGTCTATTACAACTATCTTCACGTTTCAAATATAAGGTGGCGACTGAACTTATGGTTTACGTTCCTTTCTTTCTGTAGTCCTAGTGTAGCTATTATCACAACCATAAGCATTGCTCACATCCCCACTACGGGAATCCTTAAAGCTCGAGAAATCTTATGAGCCACTCGTGCTCCAATTTAATTAATCAACGATAACGTGTAGCTAAGGTCTTAGGAGCCCTATTCCTTCTAGGACTCTGACAATCTTGCATCAATCAAGATATTCCTTACTCATGGAAATTAATACTTTCTTTACCAATAATTTCAAACTTAGGAAAGTTTAGTACAAGTGACGTGTGGCATAAGCCGTCTCACATATCATCATATAATACAGTCCATAGCACATAGCTTCCATACATGATTGAGTACGTGTACTCTACTATCGGATACACAGTACGCCGCATCATCATTGTCCAACTAATGGGACATCATACTTAGTCAAAATATACTTGAAACAATGCCACTCCAATTAAGGTCATTCTTCTCGCTCTTAACTCATGCTTGCATCCTTTGAGTATCTACAATCCCATAACGTAACTATGATTACATTCTGTTGGTGTTATAAACTTATTTCGTCCAAGGACATTCTCTGTTTTCCAAAAGAAAACTCTATTATGATCGCTATTCAAAATAGCATTCTTAAACTCTTAATCCTTTAATTCATAACATTAATTCACGTGGCCTTTTACTGTAAACTATGAGTACTCTTCTGATCTGTGTAAAACATTTCCTTCCTTTAACTGTTAACATTAAGTTCGAGAATTTCTGAACTCCTCAACTGAGATCTATTCAATAACAACAAACCTGTTCTGCTTAAGACTTTCCTGTTAAAACATTACCGATTGCGTACCACAGTTACCGATACATGTCACACGACTATAAAATATGTTACACTACTATCTAAGTAGCATAAACTCTGCCTGATCAGTATACATAATACTAATCATAACTTGTTACATGCCTGTTACATGCGACATGCTAGCATAACGTGGGTACGATGCCGAATAACTATATGCCACGGCATAATTCCTCTTTGGTTAAACTCACTTCTCAAGTTAACTTTAAGTTACCGAGCTAAACAGCTAGATCACCGTGTGAAATGTGACCTCCTTCACTGTGTACTTATTTTGCTGTAATCACATCCTTTTAAGTTATTAAACTGCTTCGATTCTTTTATCTCATGAGTTTCGAGATCTGAAACATCCCTCGACTTATTTATTAAAATCTCCTGTTGGAACTGATGATAAGTTCAAGTCATCACTACTTACAATCATTCTGTAACTTGAGAATTATTCTCTGAATACCTTTCCTGTAATTCATCTGGCAAGGACTTCACAACCATCCTTTTCTCTAAACTTCAGCTTTGATTTGTTTATTAACTCATAATTGGATTACTTCTCCGCTGCGCAACTCTGATTTTTTTTTTTTTTTTTTTTTTAATAATTCGCTTTGGGATCATTATTACCATATAAAATCTCCTTGACCAATACTTTGACCTTGTATTTCCTTTCGGATCTAAACAATGTTTTTACTTTCGCGAAATATGCCGAAACCTGTAAACAGTCTTTAACAATAAATACGAGCCCAACGATGCTCCTGTTAAAACAACTTAAGTTCATACGTTATATACTTGTGGTAACTTCTCGAAACATTCTATAACTTCCGAAAATTCTCGTCTTTCATATACTTAATCGATTAATGAATCGAGTCTCATCATATAATTATCCGTAAGGATTTCACATTCACGACCCTTTTCCAATACAACTTAGATCCACATAACCCTATTATATCTTTTGGTTACTCCTTTGGTTTCTCCGGAAATAATCCGTCTCGGTAAGACTCACCTTTTACCGGCTCTCCTGTAAGCCCAAACACACATTACGCCTCTTCGAGTACCCGATTAATCAATCTTTAAACTTCAACACTTATCATTTCCTATTGGATCCTTCCAATGACTTGTTACTGTATTCACCCTTCCAATCTAATCTTGTTATCTGTATAATATTCCATATGTCTACTCGACCGTTGCCCTCTTCATGTTTTCGAACATTCCGAGGTATATATGTATCTACCATCTTTAACACATACTATCACAAGATGATCTTCGTCGGCTTACCCAAATACTCGTGTAAGGAGCCCATCAAAGGATAACATAGAACTCCTTATCATTAACCATAGCTTTAACTGTAACTTATACGTCAATAACGATCTTCCTGGTGCTAGAGCCTCTCAGTAATTCTTGGCTAGTCCCTGCTTAATCCTCGAAACCGGTCTGCTATAATCCAACAACAAACGATTCAATCTTTAATCCATACCCTTACCGGGGTTTCCTCTTCACTTATTGCTAAGCTTGCGTTCCTCATACCAAGCATCTTGGTGTCCCATAATAAAGGAAGGTAACCTGTTCCATCTGTTCACTATTTCGTTTAATCCATAAACGAGTCTCTTACTCATCAGATATTTAAATCTCATCCGATTCATGTGCACAAGTCTTTCCATCCTTACACCCTATAACCTTACTGGAAGTCCAGAGCTTCCAATAATTAACTTTTCATTCCTTAGTCCAAGTCGCTGGGTTTGGTATCACAATCCTTTGCATCTGCAGCCGGAATTAAAACTCTAATCAACCCTTAACTTTAACTTTCCAAATTACGGTTCCCGTTAGGATTCCAAATCATTCTTCGGAGTATACTATAATCATTTACTCTACACATCTCCTCGGAGAAGGCATCGCTCAAGGATGCGTCCAACTAGTTAAGGTACTTGACCTTACTCTTAAATACCTCTTTATTACCTATCATATTCCTGAAACTTTGCCATTAACTGGCTCAGTTACTTCACTGTTAGTGAACCATCCTTTGACATTAAATACCTCGCCAATTTCCGTCTTAGAATCTGACGTCTTAACCTTCACCCTTTGAACACTTATTTCCTCCTTGGTCACATTCAGCTCTCGGATATTTATCCTAACTGTCATATACTAGACTGAGTTGATCAGGCTCAACTAGACATGACATTTAGAACAACATCTGGAACCCAATGATTCCACTACTTTTATTGAATCTTAAATGACCCATGGCACGGTCTGAATCGACCTGCTCTGATACCAATTGTAACACCCATACTAACTTTAACTAGTATATTAGCATGTGCGTTAAACTGATACTGGATACATTTAAAAATTTCAATAATAAAACTCATACATCACAAGTGAAAGAATACATATTACTCGTTATACAAATAATCCAATATTTATACAATGCTTATACAAATGTCCATTAAGCTTCTGAGCTGGTACACAATGAGCAATTGCACTCCATCCATTACCTCTATGAAGATCTTCGCCACGAACCTCTGACTAACCTGTAAACCTGCACCAGAAGGAATGGGATGAGACATAATGTCTCAGTGAGCTCCAGCCCAACCAACTGTTGGCAACCACAGGGAACCTAGGGTCGCCATGCCTACCTTGGCAATCTTGGGGATATCCTATGATCGCCAAGTCTTTATCTTCCTATGACTTAAAGTCTTCCCATATCTTTAACTGTCTATGACTATAAATATAATCTGGCTTTAACTATAACTATAACTTCCTATGACTATAACTGTACTGTAACTTTAACTATAACTATAAAACATAAAACATATACACAGTTCGATAGCAGTTTTATGTTAGCTGTTAGCGTTGAACAAACAATTAATCTGAGTTCAATTTTACGGAGGGCACCCCGGGTGGAGCAACCCCGAGATACGTCTCCCTATGACCCGATGAAACTCCTGACAATCAGGCTAGCACCGGACTCCCTATGAAATTGCATGTGGATAACCCTCTCGGAGAAATCCCATCCGGCGTATCCCGGAGTCTGCTGAACATGCCTATGACTGTAAAACGTGCAAGCACGCCAATGCCTTTAATCTTTAATTCTTTAACTTTAACGTATGAACATATAATCTGTTACTATGAACATATAACATTCCTGTAACTATAATCTATAACTTATGATTCTTGGCTTATCGTTCTCATAAGCCACCTATAATCGTTGGAGAACCAACACTATAACCCTTATCTGTGACTATGATTGTAGAAACGTACCTATAATCCTTGTATTCTAAACTGAATACATCTATGATTCTTATACCTAAAGTAGGTTCTTGACTGTTAAAGTCGCATGCTTTTCCTTAAGGGTTAACAACTCACGTGCAAGGAATCTATCCATTAAATCCTTGCACTCATACTATGATTCATGTTTTCCTATCAAAGGATTCGACACATCGTCATCATGTGCCGCTATAAGGGTTTACCTATCCATATAACCATTGTTCCCGTAATTCCCATGCCTTGCGCATTCCTTGCTCCTCTAATTTCTCAATCATTAAAAGCCTTTGGATGAGTTAAAATGGTGGTTAAAGTTTCTAAAAAGCATTAGGAGAAAACATTTGCAAAAAGCCATGCCCGCGCGCACCAGAACCCCCAGAACAGCTCAACTAAGTTGTGCTGTTCTGGCTTGGTCGCTACAAGCGCAGAGCCGTCGCTACAAGCGCGGATAGACAGAACCTGGTCGCTACAAGCGCCCAGTTGGTCGCTACAAGCGCAGGCTTGTCGCTACAAGCGCAGACTTGTCGCTACAAGCGCAGACAGACAGAACCTGGTCGCTACAAGCGACAGCCCGTCGCTACAGCGACCGTGACAGCATAAACATGTATAAAAATGTGTTTTTCCACCATTTTTGCCCAATTAAATATACCCAAGCATCCAAAACATGCTAGGGATGATTTTCTATTACAAATTGATGGTTTAAAACATGTATGAGCAAGGGATTTTGCAAGTATGAAATTAGGGTAAAACTCTAAAACTTCTATAACTTTTCCTATGAAATCAAACACTATAAAACTCACAAAAAGGGATTCTAAAACCCCTAGGGAGCTCACCTTAATCTTGATTTGGTGCTGGTTTAGCTTACTTGCCCATTTTCCTCAAAACCCTAGCTTGAGCTTCTTTGCTTTTCTTTAATTTCTTCATGTTCTAGCTTCCCCCACAACCAAGCTTGCTTGAATCCATGATTCTATGTTGAAGTTTGATGATTGATGAAGGTTTGGAGGGATGGAGGAGGATGGCGTGAGGTATGAAGAAGAGAGAAGGGAGAGGAGTTGTTCTAGAGAGAGAAAAAGAATGAGAAATGAGGGAAAATATGGGTTACCACCCTTTTATAAAAATCTCCACACGACAATTACCAAATTGCCCTTCGCTTAATATCTCTGATGCATCGTCTCAATACTGGTAAATATCCAAGTGTTAAGCGGGATATTACAGGAATTACCTCACCGCAACTTACTAGTATAGAAAGTGCACTTCGCTAGGGCGAACCCACACTATTCGAGACTAGTCTTGAAGGGTGCTATCCTTTGGAAAGCAATTAACTTAATATTCTATTTGAAGTTAATATATTTTTAATCTTATTAAAATAACTTAGTTAAGTTAGACCCAAAGAATAACAGTCGGGTAAATAGAATTACCGCACCTCAACTTACTAGTATAGAAAGTGCACTTCGCAGAGGTGAACCCACACATTTCGATATTAGTCTTGAAGGGTGTTATACTTTGGAAATCAATTAACTTCAATTTTATTTGAAGGATTTTTATTAAGTTTGATCTCATCGACATGTGTATCTCATACACATGTCTCTTAAGATGCATGCCATTCATGCTCATGGATAGCAAGTATATAAAAACATTTAAAACATACATGCTAACATTTATCTAAAACATGATAAGCATACATCTCATACATGCGCTAACTAGACATACATTTCATGCATCACATACATAAAATAAATTAGGTAGTATGGTTATGACCTCCTAACGCGTAAGAATTAAATAAACTACTTTATTACAATTCTTTGACCCACGAGCAAGCTTCAAAAGTTTCTCCATCAGAATCATCTTTTTGGCGTCGTCTTCTCTTCAATTCTTGAAGCAATTACAATATTTAACTCTTAAATAAAATAATAAATGAAACGACACGCAGGTCGTATTTAAATAAAATAAATCACGATACGCAGACCGTATTTAAATAAAATACATCACGACACGCATGCCGTATTTAAATAAAATAAACTATGACACGCATGTCATATTTTATTTAAATGAATAAACGCCAAAGTAAACTAAGGTCATAACCATATACCTTAAACTTAATGATAAATAATAATAACTATTTATTATTATCATTAAATAATTTTAGAGTCAATCAAGATTTGGAAATAATATTTTGACCGAGATATATGCCATATAAAATTGATTCATATATACATACATATACTTTGAAACTATTTTCAAAGTCAACCGGGTCATAAATAAAAATAAAATATGCAAATATTATGACCAAATCTAAAAGATCATATCCTATATTGAAACTCTTTCAATATCATGATTCTTTTAAATTAGAAACAAATTATGTTAACATCGTGCAAATCTTTTAAATAAATTCAAAATCATACATGACATTGAAACTATTTCAAATCATGACATTTTAAATTTACTATCAAACAAGGATCGTTTACTACCATTTCAAACAACTTTTGAAAAACAATCCAAAAAGGTAGAATTTTTATTTATTTAATTATAGTAATATTGACACTCAATAATTATTATAATTAAAACTGCTTTATTTAGGCAATCAATCTGTTTCCAAAACAAATTATGGTGCTAAAATTATGCAAATATTTTACTACCAAATTTAAAAGATCATATCTGATATTGAAACTTTTCAAAATCATGATCCTTTTAAATTGGAAATGAATTAAACTAAAGATATGAAAATCTTTAATTACCAAATTCAAAAGACCATACCTGATATTGAAACTCTTTCAAAATCATGATCTTTTAAATCTACCTTTCTCCAATTGAATTAATTAATTAAACATTACGATCGATCACACTACGCAGATCACACTACATCAATAGTTTCAAGGATTGTTTGTTTAGCATGAACAATCGGATCTTTGATGCTTCACCAGATTCGGATATCGAAGTTCAATCTCACTAATTGTTCAAATTCACAACAATCTTTTGAAAACAATTGACGAATGATACAACCATAATAATACAACTCTTGTATAGTTAGGTAACCTAATACGACGATCAAACATCAATAGTTTTAACAATTGTTTTCTCAGTATGGACAACCGGATCTTTGATGCTTCACCAGAATCGGATATCGAAGCTCAATCTCACGAATTATCTACAAATTCACAATCAATCATATAAAACCTATTGAACGAATGACACAATCAATATATCACATATACTGATGTCGTATCAGAATCATATATCACATATATTATATCGATCAATCAATTTTAATTAATATTTAGTAAAATAATTTTACAAGATTAATTTCAAAATAAATATGAAACATTTATTTATACATATCACATATATACAAAATATGTTATGATTTTATTTCAAAATTAAATCAATAACCCTTATCGATTTTAATTAGTTTGACTCATGTGCTGGATTTAGTGATATCCAATATCACGTTTCCTTTAAAAAAATGAAACTATATGCTAATCAATTTCAATCATATTAAAACCGATAAAGCATCAAATCATGTTACGGAACCAACATATTTGAATTCAATGATTTAATCAGAACCAAAAGCTCTGATACCACTGAAGGGATTTAAGAGGGGTTTTTCAACAAATTTAATCCTCTTAGCGGAACAAATCCCATTGAAACGGATCTTGATTAAATCATTAATCACAAATCAAACACGTACTTAAACACTTTAAGGATTCATGTGTTTACCTCTCAAAGAGCAGAACCTTTGTGGCAGAATTGTTTCTGATCACGAGCAAAGCAACGTAGCAATGCCTCTATTCAGTCCACACGAACAGACCTTCTCCGATGACCGGTGCTAGCCAATTCCAATGGAGATTCAAAGAGAATAGGTTTAGAGGGTGGCGGCTAGGGTTTCACAACTTTTGTGAATTAGGTTAAACATTTCAACAAAAGTCTGTAATGCTTCACCACAAGGGTTCTATTTATAGAACCTCTTGTGTGGTCAACAAGTCAAGCACTTAAATACACCGTACCTTACGGTGCACCATATTTCACTTAAACACACCGTACCTTACGTTGGACCGCGTTTCTCTATTTCATAAATTAAATAATAAGTCATACTTAATTATTTAATTACTAATAAGTCCTACTTATTATTTTAATAAATAAGTCTTACTTATTTATTTCTCTCATCTATCTGTCCTTTGTGTGTGACCCCTATAGGTTCCCGTAACGTTGGCAATAATATTAAATCACGTATTTAATATTATAAACAGTGAGCGGTATCTAGCAACACATCACTGCTACCCAAGTGACGAGAATGTCATGTGATCTGACGAAACCTTTCCGTGATAATGATCATGTGTATAATTACCCTTTTGCCCTCATGTCTATATTGAACACAAGGCATAGACCGTGTCATCCTTGTCTAGTTCAATATTGGGCCCATAAACATTTCTCCTGTTATGTAGGAGGGGCAGATTCCATCTAGGTCACTCATGTCCCTCTGCATGATTCATGGAGTACCCATCAACCAACTTTATAGTCATCCTATTACAGACAACGTTTGAATGGTGATAAAGCACTCGACTCCTACATCTAGGGTACATAGTGGTTTCAGGTCAAAGGGTGGAATACACCACTATCACTATGAGAATATCTTATGACACTTTTCATAACTTTTACTATGTAGTATTCTCATGGTGGGTCAATCCAGTATAAATATTACTCCTAATATTTATACCTATGTGAAGACTTGATAACTCTTTATCTATGATCTGTGAGATGTGATCATCAGTCTACCCACATAATAGTCTCTATGCTTTAATGTTATCCCATTTCATAATAAAGCTTGACTACGGATACTTTAAGAATAATGTCCTTTCGTTTAATGAGTCTCACGATTAAGTCACACTTAATGCTTCATTAAACAGACCAATTATTCTAGGGAATTTATTATTTTGAAACTAAACAAAAGAATAAATAAATGCCTTATATATATATATATAAATATATATATATAAGTCATGATACAAAGCCAAATCCAATCAAAATAGATTGGCTATTAGGGCTTACTCCAACACTGTAACACCCATACTAATTTAATCTAGAATATTACCATGTGCGTTAAACAAATACTGGATACATTTAAAATTTTCAATAATAATATTACATCATATCTTAATGAATACAAGTTTACTCGTTTGTACAAATAATCCAATACCATTACAATACTTTTACAAAAGTCCACTAAGCTCCTGAGCTGGTACACGACGAGCAACTATACTCCATCCAGTATCCCTCTGAAGAACTCCAACACGAACCTCTGGCTTACCTGCAAACCTGCACCAGAAGGAATGGGATGAGACATAATGTCTCAGTGAGCTCCACCCAACCAACTGTTGGCAACCTCAGGGAACCTAGGGTTGCCATGCCTACCTGGGCAATCTTGGGGATAACCTATGATCGCCAAGTCTTATCTTTATCCACAAAGGCTATAAATCTGCCTATGACTATAAGTCTGCCTGTAACTATATCTGTAAACAGCCTGTGACTATAACTGTAACTGCCTATAACTATAACTGTAACTATAAAACATATTTCATATAACACATATTATGTTAGATGTTAGTGTTGAGTCTTTTGGTGTTGGCTGCATGTTTTGGCAAAACCAAGATATTGAATAGAAGCATCTCCATATGTAGAACATTTCTTCAGTTACAAGTTTTCTCATTTGAAGCCATTCAGAAGCTCAAAATCACATCAGAAGCTGAATGCCTCATCAGAAGCACTGTAGCTGTTCAGAAGCTGAATTCAGGTTCTGATGGACGCGTTGACTTTTGTTGACTTCATCAGAAGCTGATATTTTTCAAGTTATTTTTATGCGAATCTTAGCGATATTTGGCAAGGATTTGTTCCAGGATTATTGCTTCTAGATTGCTGTTGAATTGGAGAAGATTTAATGAAGATTTGGTATTAAATTATGAAGCTCGTATTATTTCTGCAGAATCTTTAAAAGATACATTCCTGATTTATTTGTTTCCTTATTGGATTACTCATAATTCAGAAACAAATCTAATTCAGAAGATTGTGAGCATAA
This sequence comes from Medicago ruthenica, assembly GCA_018208015.1. Lineage (NCBI taxonomy): Eukaryota > Viridiplantae > Streptophyta > Magnoliopsida > Fabales > Fabaceae > Medicago > Medicago ruthenica. The sequence continues at coordinate 26,031,235 of CM031373.1, read as the reverse complement.
TTAAGAGCTTTGCTGAAGGTTATAAAAGGAGGAGTATTGCTGCCATTCATGACACACGTTTTTAGAGTTATAATCAGAGAATAGAGTCTTTATTTTAAAACTTAGAGTTTTTATTTGTGCACCACTCAGTTTGAGTTGGTTTAGAGTTTTTATTGAGTTGTAATTCATTCTAAGCCTTTAGGTACGAATGAAGTGTTGTCATTGAAGTTGTGTTCAAAAACAGGGGATTGTTAAGGGTTGTTCAAGTAGCTGGGTTTAGTTGCTTGAATAGGAAGTTAGAGGATTCTATTACTCAGAGTTGGGTAGAAGTCTGACTAGGAGGAGTTTAATTGCTAAGGCTGGGAACTGGGAGTCAGTGTCTTGAGTCTTTGGGTTAAATCCTATAGTGGATTTCCTTCCTGGATTGGTATCCCCCAGAGTAGGAGGTGTTTACTCCGAACTGGGTTAACAAACCTTGTGTGTTCTTTAGCTTTCCTGCACTTTATTTTCTGCTCTTGCATTGTGTTTACTTGTGCTCTGTTTTAGCATTTTATTGTGCCCTGCGTTTTGTTCAGAACCTGTTTGGTTCAGAACCTGGTAACTCTCTTATTGCCTGGCCAGAATTTCAATTGGCATCAGAGCAGGCACCCTGCCTGTAAATTGGGTGAGATCCAGAGGAGTTAATATCTGGCAAGCATGGATAGAGAAGGGGGCTATGTCAATAGACCACCCCTACTAGATGGCACAAACTATGAGTATTGGAAGTCAAGGATGTGTGCTTTTCTAAAGTCTATTGACAGCAGGACTTGGAAAGCTGTGATTAAAGGCTGGGATCATCCTGTGTATACAGACAAAGATGGTAACAAGACTGAGGTTCTGAAGCCTGAAGAGGAGTGGACCAAAGCTGAAGATGACTTGTCTCTGGGAAATTCAAAAGCTTTGAATGCAATCTTTAATGGTGTGGACCAGAACATGTTCAGACTTATCAAACAATGTACTGTGGCTAAGGATGCTTGGGAAATTCTGAAAACCACTCATGAAGGAACCTCTAAAGTCAAGTTGTCCAGATTGCAGCTGCTGACCACTAAATTTGAGAACCTAAAGATGAAGGAAGATGAATCCATTCAGGATTTTTACATGAATGTGCTGGATATGGCCAATTCCTTTGATTCTCTTGGGGAGAAGATGTCTGATGAGAAGCTAGTGAGAAAAATCCTCAGGTCCCTGCCCAGAAGGTTTGATATGAAGGTGACAGCTATTGAGGAGGCTCATGATATTTCTGCTATGAAGGTTGAAGAGCTCATTGGTTCCTTGTTAAATTTTGAGACTGCATTCTGCAAACAGCCTGATAAGAAAGGGAAAGGTATAGCTTTTACTGTGAATACTGAAGCTGATGATCAACAAGATTCTGAGGAGGATGACTTATCAGAAGCTCTAGTGTTGCTGGGAAAACAATTCAACAAGATTCTGAAGAATGTTAACAGAAAAGCCAAAGCCAAAGGTCAGAATTTCAGATTCAATAACAAAAAGCAACAAACTGATGAGAAGAAGACCAAGTCTGAGGAGAAAAGTAACCAAGCTAAAGGTGTGCAGTGCTATGAGTGTGAGGGTTATGGACACATCAAATCTGAATGTCCTACTTTCCTTAAGAAACATAAGAAGAGCCTAGCTGTTGCATGGTCTGATGATGGTTCTGAAGATGATGATGTTAGTGAATCTGATATGTGTGATACTGGTCTGGTTGTGAGGTCAGGAGCTATCTTGAAGAAGGAAGTTGTTTTAGAGTCTGAGACTTTTTCAGAGTCTGACTCAGAGTCTGAAGCCTCATCTGTGTCTGAAGCTGCTAAAACCTCATATGATGAACTAGCTGATAACTACAAGAAACTGTATACCAGAAGTGTTGAGGTTTGCAAACAAGTTTTGGATCAGAAGGAAACTATTCTACAACTGGAGGCTGAAAAAGGTGAACTGTTAGTGCAGAATTCAGATTTAAAAGAAGAAGTGAATCAACTGAACTCCCAACTTGATCAAATGAAGAAGCAAGTAAAGATGTTGAATTCTGCTACTGATAAGTTGGAGGACATTTTGGGGAATCAGCAACAAGGAAAAACTGGTTTAGGTTTTGTTGATCAGACTCAGATTCCTAAACAGATGAGTTTTGTTCCTGCTACTCAAACTCATGATTCTATGGCTGGAACATCAAAGAAGAGACCTCAGAAGCAAGCCCAGATGCAAGGTCAGAAGCATGTTCAGATGCTACCTCAGAAGCAACCCCAGAAATTTTTCAGAAACAGAAGGAGGAGGAATCAAACATGGATCTGTCATCATTGTGGAAAGAAAGGGCACATCAAACCATTCTGCTTCAAACTGTATGGGTATCCTGAACATTTTCAGTATAGAAGAGTTGAACCAGCTACTATCAGTCACAATGTTCAGAAGGTGTGGAAGCCCAAAGTTCAGAATGTAGGCCTGATTGCTCATACCTCATTGAGAGCTACTTCAAAAGAAGACTGGTATTTTGATAGTGGGTGTTCAAGGCACATGACTGGTGTGAAGAAGCTGCTGAGCAATATCAGATCATACTCCAGAAGTTATGTTACATTTGGAGATGGTGTAAAAGGTCAGATTCTGGGTATTGGAGATTTGATCAGAGAAGGTTTGCCCAGACTTAATGATGTGCTACTGGTGGAAGGATTAACCTCTAATCTGATCAGTATTAGCCAGCTATGTGATCAGGATTTAAAAGTGAATTTCAACAAGCAGGAGTGTATTGTTACTGATCAGGATGGTAAAATTCAGATGAGGGGCTGCAGATCCAAAGACAACTGTTATTTGTGGGTTTCTGAAGAAGAAAGAAGTCTGACTTCTTGTCTTATGAGCTCAGAAGAGGAAGTCAAACTCTGGCACCAGAAATTGGGACATCTGAATCTGAAAGGTATGAAGAAAATCCTAAGTACTGAAGCTATCAGAGGTGTGCCTAATCTGAAGATCAATGAGGACAGTGTTTGTGGTGATTGTCAGATTGGTAAACAAACAAGAAAGTCTCATCCCAGATTAGTTCACCAGGTAACTACCAAAGTACTAGAACTTGTTCATATGGATTTGATGGGGCCTATGCAAGTTGAGAGTATTGGAGGAAAGAGGTATGCTTTTGTAATGGTAGATGACTACTCTAGATATACATGGGTCAGCTTTGTTAGAGAAAAGTCTGACACTTTTGAAGTTTTCAAAGAGATGTGCATTCAACTACAAAGAGAAAAGGACTGTGGCATAGTCAGAATCAGAAGTGATCATGGCAAAGAATTTGAAAACAAGAGTTTTTCAGAATTCTGTGCTTCTGAAGGTATAAAGCAAGAGTTTTCTGCACCTATCACACCTCAGCAAAATGGTGTAGTTGAGAGGAAGAATAGGACTTTGGCAGAATGTGCAAGGGTTATGTTGCATGCTAAGAAGCTGCCATATATGTTTTGGGCTGAAGCAATAAACACAGAATGTTACATACACAATAGAGTCACTTTGAAAAAGGGAACAACATCTACTCCGTATGAATTGTGGAAAGGGAGGAAGCCAACTGTGAAATATTTCCATGTTTTTGGGAGCAGATGCTATATCTTGGCTGACAGAGAGAATAGAAGAAAACTGGATCCTAAGTCTGATGAGGGCATATTCCTGGGTTATTCAGTGAACAGCAGAGCTTATAGGGTGTTTAATTCCAGAACCAAGGTTGTGATGGAGTCCATAAATGTGGTTATTGATGATTTGTCTGCTGAGAATGAAAAGAATGAGCCTGAAGTTGTTCCAGAGTCTGAAGCCTCAGAAGAACAAACTTCAGAAGCAGAAAAGCATTCAGAGTCTGAAGAAGCAGAAGATCAACCAGATCAAGTTCCAAATGGTAAAGGGCCATCAATTAGAGTTCAGAAAGATCATCCTAAAGACTTAATCATTGGAAGCTTAGATCAAGGTGTCAGAACCAGGAGATCAGATGCTGCTGCTACTGATTCATGTTTTGTGTCAAAGGTTGAGCCTAAAAATGTGAAAGAAGCCCTAACTGATGAATTTTGGATTGAAGCAATGCAAGATGAGTTGAATCAATTCAAAAGGAGTGAAGTGTGGGATCTAGTTCCAAGACCTGAAGGGCTGAATGTGATTGGGACTAAGTGGATATTCAAGAATAAAACAGATGAAAATGGTACTGTAGTCAGAAACAAGGCAAGGTTGGTTGCTCAGGGTTATACTCAAGTTGAGGGACTTGATTTTGATGAGACCTTTGCACCTGTGGCCAGACTAGAATCCATAAGACTACTGTTGGGTGTATCCTGCATTCTCAAGTTCAAATTATTCCAGATGGATGTGAAGAGTGCATTTCTGAATGGATATTTGCAAGAAGAGGTATATGTTGAACAGCCTAAGGGTTTTATGGATCCTAAGTTTCCAGATCATGTGTACAAGTTGAAGAAAGCTTTATATGGATTGAAGCAAGCACCAAGAGCATGGTATGACAGGCTGACTCAGTTTCTTGTGGCTCAAGGTTACAGAAAAGGAGGTTCTGATAAGACTTTGTTTGTGAAAGATGAAAATGGGAGTCTGATGATTGCTCAGATTTATGTGGATGATATAGTGTTTGGAGGAATGTCTCAGAAGATGGTCAAATTGTTTGTTCAGCAGATGCAGTCAGAATTTGAAATGAGCTTAGTTGGTGAGCTGACATACTTTCTTGGGTTACAAGTCAAACAAATGGAAGATATAATCTTCATTTCTCAAAGTAAGTATGCCAAGAACATAGTAAAGAAGTTTGGAATGGAATCAGCTGCTCATAAGAAGACACCAGCTGCTACTCATCTGAAGCTAACCAAAGATGAACAAGGAGTATCAGTTGATCAAAGTCAGTACAGAAGCATGATTGGGAGCTTATTGTATTTAACTGCAAGCAGACCTGATATCACTTATGCTGTTGGAGTATGTGCAAGATATCAAGCTGATCCTAAGATGAGTCATCTGACACAAGTTAAAAGGATCCTGAAGTATGTGAATAGCACAAGTGACTATGGAATCATGTATTCTCATAGTTCAAGTTCTGAACTGATGGGATATTGTGCTGCTGACTGGGCTGGAAGTGCTGATGACAGGAAAAGCACCTCAGGAGGTTGTTTCTTTTTGGGAAATAACTTAATTTCTTGGTTCAGCAAGAAACAAAATTGTGTTTCATTGTCAACTGCTGAAGCTGAGTATATTGCTGCTGGGAGTAGTTGCTCACAACTGGTGTGGATGAAACAGATGCTAGAGGAGTATAACATGAAACAAGGTGTTATGACATTGTTTTGTGATAATTTGAGTGCTATCAACATCTCTAAGAATCCAATTCAGCACAGTAGAACCAAACACATAGACATCAGACACCATTTTATCAGAAACCTTGTGGAGGACAAGATTGTTCAGTTGGAACATGTAGCTACTGAAGAACAAGTTGCTGACATTTTCACAAAGGCCTTGGATGCTAAACAGTTTGAAAACTTAAGGAGCAAGTTAGGTGTATGTTTATATGAAGAATTCTAGCAATTAAAGCAAACTGGATGTGAGGAAGATAGAGTACCTGCCAGCTTTGTTAGTGCTAAGTGTGATGCTGTTTTTGATACTAAGTCTGAAGTTCAAACTGGGACAGTAGTTGAAGATGTTTGTGCAGTTTTCCTTCCCTATTTGAAGTCTGAGATTTGTCAGAATTTTGTGGCTAAAAAGGGGGAGAAAATCCTATGCAATGTGTTGGCTCTGATACCAAAAATTAGAAGATGTATTGCTGCATTTCAGATGTTCAACTGTCAGTGTTATTCAGAAAGTGTGTCTTTGATTCAGAAGGTGACTAATTTTGCTCTGATACCAAGCATTATATGTCCAGATATGATCAAGGGGGAATATGTGTCTCAGGGGGAGTACAAGTTTGTTATATACCTGAGTGATGGTGTGGTCCTGAAGAGGTCCTGAAGAAAAGAAAATTGTGCTTGTGCTCAGTTCCTGAAGTATGCTCTGATACTTTTGTTTCTCTGTAGTTCAGTAGTGAGGGGGAGTTTATGTGAGAAGCTGAGTTGCAGGGGGAGTGTTGTGAAGCTTAGTAGTTGTTTATGTATTTGTGAAGCTTCAGGGGGAGATTGTGTGATGATCAGGAGTTGATCAGTAGCTCTGATACCATGGTTGTGGTGATCAGAAGCTGAAGCTGTTGTTTAACATAGCTCAGAAAAGTGTTTTGTCCGCTGCTTATGTTTATGCTATGATGTATTATTGTGGAGTTCTTCATTGCTGAGTTGATTATAAGGGAGATTGAAGAACTTGGATGGTTTTAGCCAAAAATTTGCCAAAGGGGGAGATTGTTGAGTCTTTTGGTGTTGGCTGCATGTTTTGGCAAAACCAAGATATTGAATAGAAGCATCTCCATATGTAGAACATTTCTTCAGTTACAAGTTTTCTCATTTGAAGCCATTCAGAAGCTCAAAATCACATCAGAAGCTGAATGCCTCATCAGAAGCACTGTAGCTGTTCAGAAGCTGAATTCAGGTTCTGATGGACGCGTTGACTTTTGTTGACTTCATCAGAAGCTGATATTTTTCAAGTTATTTTTATGCGAATCTTAGCGATATTTGGCAAGGATTTGTTCCAGGATTATTGCTTCTAGATTGCTGTTGAATTGGAGAAGATTTAATGAAGATTTGGTATTAAATTATGAAGCTCGTATTATTTCTGCAGAATCTTTAAAAGATACATTCCTGATTTATTTGTTTCCTTATTGGATTACTCATAATTCAGAAACAAATCTAATTCAGAAGATTGTGAGCATAATTAAGAGCTTTGCTGAAGGTTATAAAAGGAGGAGTATTGCTGCCATTCATGACACACGTTTTTCGAGTTATAATCAGAGAATAGAGTCTTTATTTTAAAACTTAGAGTTTTTATTTGTGCACCACTCAGTTTGAGTTGGTTTAGAGTTTTTATTGAGTTGTAATTCATTCTAAGCCTTTAGGTACGAATGAAGTGTTGTCATTGAAGTTGTGTTCAAAAACAGGGGATTGTTAAGGGTTGTTCAAGTAGCTGGGTTTAGTTGCTTGAATAGGAAGTTAGAGGATTCTATTACTCAGAGTTGGGTAGAAGTCTGACTAGGAGGAGTTTAATTGCTAAGGCTGGGAACTGGGAGTCAGTGTCTTGAGTCTTTGGGTTAAATCCTATAGTGGATTTCCTTCCTGGATTGGTATCCCCCAAAGTAGGAGGTGTTTACTCTGAACTGGGTTAACAAACCTTGTGTGTTCTTTAGCTTTCCTGCACTTTATTTTCTGATCTTGCATTGTGTTTACTTGTGCTCTGTTTTAGCATTTTATTGTGCCCTGCGTTTTGTTCAGAACCTGTTTGGTTCAGAACCTGGTAACTCTCTTATTGCCTGGCCAGAATTTCAGTTAGCGTTGAACAAACATTATTATCTGAGTTCATTTTACGGAGTGCAGTCCGGGTGGAGTAACCCCGAAGTACATCTCCCTATGACCCGGTGAAATTCCTATCATATCAGGCTAACACCGGACTCCTCTTTGAATTTGCATGTGGACAACCCTCTCGGTGAAGTCCCATCCGGCGTATCCCGGAGTCTGCTGAACATGCCTATGACTGTAACATATTATTCTTTAACTTTTACATATAAACATGCATATCTGTTACTTAATCATATAATAACAATTTTGTAACACTTAACCTATAACACAAGGTTCTTGGCTTATCGTTCTCATAAGCCATCTATTAATTGTTGGAGAACCAACATGTCGCAGTGATTTTCGGAGATCAAGCTATTGATTAGCGTTGACTCACTATTTTATTTCACGACTGAACTTTTAATTTTTTAAAAGAAAGGTGGAAAAAAGTTCTAAATTACCACATTTTAAAAGATTAGGGTTCGGGGGTTAGTTACATTTAGGGAAGGTGTTAGCACCCTAAATGTTCGTAGTACTCTACGAGAACCTCTTGATTTTATTTATTTATTTTGGCTATAACTTGCTTATTTTTTTTTAAAAGAAAGAAAAGAATGAATTAGAATAGTGAGGAGAAATAAAAAAATGTTTTTTTTGTATTTTTTATGATTTGGAAGGACAAGGTCCTTTGCCTACGTACCCGTGAGGGATCAAAACCTCGTAGTTCGGGGTAGAAATAACGTTTGATTTGTTTGATGTTTTTTATTAGTTTTAAAAAAGTTTTAAAGATAAAATAAAAGCCAAGTGGCTAAATAAGATTGATTTGTGTTTTTTAATTTTGAAAAGGATTAAAGTGTGATTAAAGTTGATTAATGGTTATTTAAAGAAAATAAAAGAAAAAAAAACGGACACTTGATTGAAAATCAAGGTTTATTTAAGAAAAGATTTTTTTTGTGATTTTTTGATATTTGCATGTTTTTGTTATTTTTGTTTTTTAATTAACTAAGACTAAAAATATAAACGCGAGGAATTTTCGTGGTGACGTTGGATCACCACGAAATCCTTTAAAAATTAAACTAACCTAATATTTTTTGATTTTTTTGTAAAGCAAGATGAATAAATAATAAAAAGGAAAACATAAAGCGGAATAAATAAAGTGTGGTGTCGGTGCAAATTCTCATTTATATTTACATGGTACCTAAATACATTCTAATAAAATGGAATAAAAATGACAAAACGATAAACAGAAAAAAAAACTAAATTGCAAATGCATGAAAACAAATATGCTAAAAATAAAACTAAAAGGAAAATGCACAAAATAAAAGGAAAATAAAAAATAATAAAAATATGCATGACGTGTTAAAAAATTAAAGGCAATAAAATGCATGAGAATACCAATAAAACTAAAAATAAAATGAAAGGAAAGAAATAAAAGGAAAGCAAATAAAAGAAAATAAAATAGAGAAACAAGGGGGTGCAGAAGAGGATCAAGGGGTGAGAGGAGCAATCAGCAAGAGCTGATGAAAAAAAATTTGGGCCGCAGGGAAATGGGCCGCAGGCATATGTGCAGGATACAAGCAAAAGAGCTGATTCAAATTAACCATTTTTTTACCACTCCTCCTCTCTCATCTCCTTCTCTCTCTTAATCTTTCTCTCTTCTCTCACGTTTTTTCTTTTTACGGCAAATCTGAAAAGAAAGAAAACAAACTCACCCAGCCCTTAAGAAGCAAGCTGGTTATGGGAGGTTGTGCGGCCAGGTGTGTTGTTGGTTTTCGGCTGTGAGTGGTGTGGGTTGTGATGGTTGAATGGCCGTACGGCTTTGTGTGGAGGGGATATGCGTGGGTTTTGTGTTGGTGTGTTGGGTGAATGGCCGTATGGCCTTGCTGTTTATGCTGGGTTGTTTTTTGTGTTGGTTGTGGAGGGTGAATGGCCGTATGGCTTTGTGTGGAGGGCTGGATCGGTTATGACGTTTTTGCGGCCAGGAGGTGTGTGCTTCTGGGTTTTGGCCGGTGGTGTAGGATGTTAGAGTGGTGGTGTGTGGCTGGGTAAATGGGTCGCGTGAGAGGGTGAGGGTGGAGGCCGTGGGTGTGCTGAGTTGTGTGGGAGAAGTGGTGTGAGCTGGTTTGTGAGCTTGGTGTTGGGAGGAGAGGTGCGGTGTGTGTTCTTGTGTGATGGTAATTGGCAGGATGCGGGTCATGTGGAGGTTGGGGGCGTTTTGTGTGTGGGAGAGGAGGCGTATTATTTGGTCCTGTGTTGTGTATGGGCTGAGGGATGGGTTTGTGCGATGGAGGTTGTACCGTGTGTTCGGGTGGTTTGTTTGTGTTGTTGCCGTTTTTGTTTTTCTGGGTATTGTTTCTGTTGAGTTTTCTCTTAATTGGTTTTTTTGCGTGAAAATCCCCCCCTGCAGTTGAATTCGGCCCCTCTTTTTATTATGCCATGCCAGATTAAATTCCTTTGAAAGCCATTAACAACTCATAAATTTCAACGGTCAAACAAACTAAGAAAGGCAAGGAATAATTGGCACTTAACTCATCAAATCAATGGATCAGTGTCAACTCTTTTTGAGAATAAAATAAATAAATAAATAAATAAATGTGCATATAAAAAAAACGAAAATAACAATAAAATAAAAGAAAATGATAAAGATAAAAATAAAAGGGGATAATAAGTGAAAAAGGAAACTAACATAAAAATAAACTTAAAATTAAAAGAAATAAAAATAATAATAAAACTGTCGTCTTTGGAACAAAAAAATGAGGTATTTTAAAATACCTCTCTGTCGAAATTTCGTCTGAAACGACAACAAAAATTTCGAACCAAAAGACGAGTGAAAAAGAAAATTAGGTCAAAAATTGGGGTATGACAGATGCCCCTATTTAAGTCTCTTCGTCCGGAGATCTGAAGAGAAAATCTTGGATTCGACGGGTCGAAGGGACTTAAATACAGAGTACGCCAATTTTGGACCTAAAAGAAAAAAATGTGAGATGCTCGTGATGCAAATGCAGATGCAAGACGGCGAAGCTGACCCAACTGGGGATAAAACAAAACAGAAGGATACCCGAGTTTGTTAAAGCAAGGGATCCGACTCCACTGGGGGATAACATAGTTTCACTGGGGAAGGAATTGTCTACTATCAACAAAGATGACAGCTTAAAGAAGACAGATGATATGTATTACCTACTATCGTGTATTGATAGCTTAAAAGAGGTAATATAAAAAGGAGACACCGTCTACTATCGTTGTATGGATAGCTTAAGGAAGACAGATGACATGTATTACCTACTATCGTGTATTGATAGCTTAAAAGAGGTAATATAAAAGGAGACACCGTCTACTATCGTTGTATGGATAGCTTAAGGAAGACAGATGACATGTATTACCTACTATCGTGTATTGATAGCTTAATAGAGGTAATATAAAAGGAGACACCGTCTACTATCGTTGTATGGATAGCTTAAAGGAGGTGACATGTATTACCTACTATCGTGTATTGATAGCTTAATAGAGGTAATATAAAAGGAGACACCGTCTACTATCGTTGTATGGATAGCTTAAAGGAGGTGACAAAATATTTTACCTACTACCATTGTGAGGGTAGCTTAAAGGAGGTGAGAGATAAATGTCAGCTGCTCGGGATGTAGCCGAACTTGCCACTGACGACATGATAGATGATAAAATGTCAGCTGCTCGGGATGTAGCCGAACTTGCCACTGACGACATGATAGATGATAAAATGCCAGCTGCTCGGGATGTAGCCGAACTTGCCACTGACGACATGATAGATGATAAAATGCCAGCTGCTCGGGATGTAGCCGAACTTGCCACTGACGACATGATAGATGATAAAATGCCAGCTGCTCGGGATGTAGCCGAACTTGCCACTGACGACAGGATAAGAAGGTAAATGCCAGCTGCTCGGGATGTAGCCGAACTTGCCACTGACGACAGGATAAAAAGATAAATGTCAGCTGCTCGGGATGTAGCCGAACTTGCCACTGACGACAGGATAAAAAGATAAATGTCAGCTGCTCGGGTTGTTGCCGAACTGCCATTGACGACAAGGAATAAAAGATAGATGCCAACTGTTCGGGTTGTTGCCGAACTGCCATTGACGACAAGGAATAAAAGATAAATGCCAACTGTTCGGGTTGTTGCCGAACTGCCATTGACGACAAGGAATAAAAGATAAATGCCAACTGTTCGGGTTGTTGCCGAACTGCCATTGACGACAAGGAATAAAAGATAAATGCCAACTGTTCGGGTTGTTGCCGAACTGCCATTGACGACAAGGAATAAAAGATAAATGCCAACTGTTCGGGTTGTTGCCGAACTGCCATTGACGACAAGAAGTAAATGTAGATGTCAACTGTTCGGGTTGTTGCCGAACTGCCATTGACGACAAGAAGTAAATGTAGATGTCAACTGTTCGGGTTGTTGCCGAACTGCCATTGACGACAAGGAATAAAGGATAAATGCCAACTGTTCGGGTTGTTGCCGAACTGCCATTGACGACAAGGAATAAAAGATAAATGCCAACTGTTCGGGTTGTTGCCGAACTGCCATTGACGACAAGGAATAAAAGATAAATGCCAACTGTTCGGGTTGTTGCCGAACTGCCATTGACGACAAGGAATAAAGGATAAATGCCAACTGTTCGGGTTGTTGCCGAACTGCCATTGACGACAAGGAATAAAAGATAAATGCCAACTGTTCGGGTTGTTGCCGAACTGCCATTGACGACAAGGAATAAAAGATAGATGCCAACTGTTCGGGTTGTTGCCGAACTGCCATTGACGACAAGGAATAAAGGTACGCACAAGCTGTTCGTTAAAGAACTGCCGCTTGGCATAAAGAGGGTGACATCTCTGGACCAGACATACTGGGGATGACACTTGGGGAGAAAGAGTCACCAATTGTTCATGATTGATTGACATGAAAAGCAAGACTCAGGGTGGTTAATGCAGCCATGTATTGAATGATGTTATGTGCATGTTGTGTATGCATGAATGTGTTTATGCATGAATGTATGAATGTATGTAAGACAATACGACTTGTATGACTGTATGGAGGATTGACTGGTAAGATTGTACGGAAGACTGACTTGTATGATTGTATGAAAGACTGACTTGTATGATACAAGATTGGACGGATAAGATGAAAAGTGACCCGACGTCGCATCACAAACACTCGGCAATCTTCAATGGGGATGATGCCACTGGGGACATATCAAAACAATGATGGGGTAAAGCCCGACATATGCAGTAACTGGTGGGGAGCAAGCTCTTCCTGGGGGAGACGTGTTTTTTTCTTTTTATGAATCCCTAACTTTTGCCTGGACCGCCCTTTCGGGTTTTCAGTCCACCGGGAATATATTCTTTTTGTATGCCCCTAATTTTTGCCTGGACCGCCCTTTCAGGTTTTCGATCCACCGGGACGCTCATTTTTGCCTAAGCCGCCCTTTCGGGTTTTCGACTTACCGAGCTCTTTTCTTTTTCTCATTTCTTTTTTCAAGCAATTGACCGTGTTTAACCTGCAGAGATTGTCCGTTCTCAGGATATCTGTTGACGTACACTTCACTTATTCATGAATTCAGAGAGAATGTGTTTGTTGTTTATGCTTTCCAAAAATAAAAAGATTTATAATTTTGAAAAAAAGTTTTGCTTCAAATACTACCATCAAAAATAGAAGAAGTTTTATAAACAGAATAAACAGGAGTTCCAAATAAAAGGCACAGGCTCAAATTCATTTTAACAGAGTGGAGGCCCGCCAATGGCGTTGCCCCACGGATCTCTCAAAAGTTTGGAAAATGGTAAATATAAGGGGAAGGTACATTGAACACAATAACCGCTATTCTCCCTAACAACTTTGAATTCCACCGTTTGGATGCTTCAGATTCAGAGTCTTTTTGACCGCTAATGTGCCCCAAGTGAGTAGAGATCAGACCAATGCAGTTACTTTGTCTTTGGATCCTTAACTTTTGCATAGATCGCCCTTTCGGGTTTTCGACCTATCAGGATGATTATTCTCTGTTTCGTGTCTCTAAATTTTGCCTGGACCGCCCTTTCGGGTTTTCGATCCACCGAGACGCTCATTTTTGCCTAAGCCGCCCTTTCGGGTTTTCGACTCACCGAGCTGTTCTTTTATTTTTAGACAAAGTATTTCTTGACTGCATGGGCGTTCACAGGACGGGGAAGCTCGTCATCATCCATAGTCGTAAGAGTCAAAGCGCCACCGGAGAAAGCCCTCTTGACGACATGTGGGCCTTCATAATTAGGCGTCCATTTGCCCCTGGAATCGGGTTGAAAAGATTGGACCTTCTTGAGCACAAAACCTCCTTCTTGGAGCACACGAGGACTGCCCGTGACACAAAGCATTCATGCATTTCTCTTCAATCAAGTTTGAACTGATCATATTTGTTTTGACATCATTCAGCCTCTAATAACTTGGGTTCCATTAAAACTCTCGTTGATGGAATCTCAATCTCCATAGGGAGTACTGCTTCTATGCCATACACTAAAGAAAAGGGGGTTGCCCCTGTTGAGGTACACACTGAAGTACGATATCCATGTAAAGCATACGATGACATCCCATGCAAGTCCTTGTAAGTGGTTACCATCTTCTGCACCATCTTTTTGATGTATTTTCTTTCTTTGTTTTTTTTGCTTTTGTTTGTTGTTTTTTGTTTTTGTTTTTTTCCTTTTGCAGCTGCGATGGCACCACTCATCTGGGATTTGAACAGGAATATTGTAATGACAGTTCTTTGGAACCCAAGTTAATCATTTCGAGTGCTTCTTCCTGAGGCTGAATGATGTTCTTTTATATTCTAGTAACAGAGAGATCTTTTCGGGAATCTGTTCATCCTCCTCCTCTTCAGCTTCGTGAACAGAGAACTCAAAGTCGGGAGAGAGCATAGGGTTACAGTGTTCAACGGGCTTATTTATGTTCAGTCTACATATGATTTGATGATTGATTTTAGAAAATGAGTGAAAAATGCAGACCTTTTGAAATTGATAACATAAAATATTTTTGGTTTTTTGTGTTTACCATTTTCCAGAAAAAGCAGTAAAATAAAAATAAAAAGTCGCGAAAGAAACGACAATTTTTCATTGATAGGGGTAACTTGAAGACAAAAGTAGAGCCCTACATGATTTCACTTTCGTATCGGGCGAAACGAAAGGATTTTTGAAAAGATAAGACAACTAAAACACATTCCTTGGACCCATGAGTAACTGAGGGAATGTCAACAGCGACCCAATTGCGGCAAATCCTTCCTTGTGTTTGCACGACCACATCCATTTTCTCTCCTCTGTTTGCACGAGTATTGTAGGTGCGAGTCGGTTTGTAAGGTATGCGTCGGACCACTTTCTTGGACTAGGCAGATGGACCTTTGGAAAGACAAAATGTGAGACTCGGTTTGGGAAACTATGAATGCGATATGATGCATGATTATGCTTATGCAAAAAGAAGAAAGATTTGTTATCGAAGGACTTTGTTGAAGTAATTGTAAACATCATGGTTTGAACATTTCATTTGAGCATCAAGGCATTACAAAATAATTCTTTTTTAGAAACTAAGCCAAGGGACCAATTCAAAAGTCCTTTAGTGGAAGCTAGATTTTAACAGGAATTTTTTTAAAGACTCCTAGCTTCCTTAAATTTAACAAATCAGGGCTCTTGAAGGTGTACTTCCTAGTGCTCCTCTATGGTGTTTAAAAAACTTGTTTAAGTCCCTCGATAATTTGATGAAAAAATGAGTTTATGCATGGATGCATGTATGCATGGTTATGCTAAAGAACGGAGAAAACATGGTGAGGTTAAGTCCAAAATGTTGGAGTCAAGGGTAAACACGCCATTTGGTAAGGACTATGGTTTCATTTGTACCTGTATCACGGGTTCTACCAAGTTCCCAAAGTCCTCAACCCCTTCCAAATATCGTCGGGTTACGAGATTGACTCCCGATCCAATAATATTTGTAAGAAAGTCTCGTTTGAGTGTAGTATCGCGTATCAACTAATTCAAGATTACTCTTGGTTAGCCACCGCACTACGTCCTAAAAGCCAAGATGGGTTAAAGGTAACTAAAGGTCCTCAACTTCATAGGTCACTTGAAAATATCAATGCCAAACATGACTTACTCATGCCAACATAATAATACTTCCAAGATTCCTCCATTGAGTGGGGTTATCACATGTGCCACATCCGAAATTTACCCTCGGAAAGCCACTTTGATTATACCACCATCCTATCTTATGTTTCCCTCAAGTCCGGGTGTAGGACTTATCTCACCACTCACGTAAAAGGAAAAAAAAACATATGCACATATTTACATTTTTTTTTTAGCAAGTTATAGCACAAAATAATTAAATAAATTCAAGTTAGGCTCAACCCTCTTAGGGATATCCCCAGTGAAGTCGCCATTTCTGTCGCAGTGATTTTCGGAGATCAAGCTATTGATTAGCGTTGACTCACTATTTTATTTCACGACTGAACTTTTAATTTTTTAAAAGAAAGGTGGAAAAAAGTTCTAAATTACCACATTTTAAAAGATTAGGGTTCGGGGGTTAGTTACATTTAGGGAAGGTGTTAGCACCCTAAATGTTCGTAGTACTCTACGAGAACCTCTTGATTTTATTTATTTATTTTGGCTATAACTTGCTTATTTTTTTTTTAAAGAAAGAAAAGAATGAATTAGAATAGTGAGGAGAAATAAAAAAATGTTTTTTTTGTATTTTTTATGATTTGGAAGGACAAGGTCCTTTGCCTACGTACCCGTGAGGGATCAAAACCTCGTAGTTCGGGGTAGAAATAACGTTTGATTTGTTTGATGTTTTTTATTAGTTTTAAAAAAGTTTTAAAGATAAAATAAAAGCCAAGTGGCTAAATAAGATTGATTTGTGTTTTTTAATTTTGAAAAGGATTAAAGTGTGATTAAAGTTGATTAATGGTTATTTAAAGAAAATAAAAGAAAAAAAAACGGACACTTGATTGAAAATCAAGGTTTATTTAAGAAAAGATTTTTTTTGTGATTTTTTGATATTTGCATGTTTTTGTTATTTTTGTTTTTTAATTAACTAAGACTAAAAATATAAACGCGAGGAATTTTCGTGGTGACGTTGGATCACCACGAAATCCTTTAAAAATTAAACTAACCTAATATTTTTTGATTTTTTTGTAAAGCAAGATGAATAAATAATAAAAAGGAAAACATAAAGCGGAATAAATAAAGTGTGGTGTCGGTGCAAATTCTCATTTATATTTACATGGTACCTAAATACATTCTAATAAAATGGAATAAAAATGACAAAACGATAAACAGAAAAAAAAACTAAATTGCAAATGCATGAAAACAAATATGCTAAAAATAAAACTAAAAGGAAAATGCACAAAATAAAAGGAAAATAAAAAATAATAAAAATATGCATGACGTGTTAAAAAATTAAAGGCAATAAAATGCATGAGAATACCAATAAAACTAAAAATAAAATGAAAGGAAAGAAATAAAAGGAAAGCAAATAAAAGAAAATAAAATAGAGAAACAAGGGGGTGCAGAAGAGGATCAAGGGGTGAGAGGAGCAATCAGCAAGAGCTGATGAAAAAAAATTTGGGCCGCAGGGAAATGGGCCGCAGGCATATGTGCAGGATACAAGCAAAAGAGCTGATTCAAATTAACCATTTTTTTACCACTCCTCCTCTCTCATCTCCTTCTCTCTCTTAATCTTTCTCTCTTCTCTCACGTTTTTTCTTTTTACGGCAAATCTGAAAAGAAAGAAAACAAACTCACCCAGCCCTTAAGAAGCAAGCTGGTTATGGGAGGTTGTGCGGCCAGGTGTGTTGTTGGTTTTCGGCTGTGAGTGGTGTGGGTTGTGATGGTTGAATGGCCGTACGGCTTTGTGTGGAGGGGATATGCGTGGGTTTTGTGTTGGTGTGTTGGGTGAATGGCCGTATGGCCTTGCTGTTTATGCTGGGTTGTTTTTTGTGTTGGTTGTGGAGGGTGAATGGCCGTATGGCTTTGTGTGGAGGGCTGGATCGGTTATGACGTTTTTGCGGCCAGGAGGTGTGTGCTTCTGGGTTTTGGCCGGTGGTGTAGGATGTTAGAGTGGTGGTGTGTGGCTGGGTAAATGGGTCGCGTGAGAGGGTGAGGGTGGAGGCCGTGGGTGTGCTGAGTTGTGTGGGAGAAGTGGTGTGAGCTGGTTTGTGAGCTTGGTGTTGGGAGGAGAGGTGCGGTGTGTGTTCTTGTGTGATGGTAATTGGCAGGATGCGGGTCATGTGGAGGTTGGGGGCGTTTTGTGTGTGGGAGAGGAGGCGTATTATTTGGTCCTGTGTTGTGTATGGGCTGAGGGATGGGTTTGTGCGATGGAGGTTGTACCGTGTGTTCGGGTGGTTTGTTTGTGTTGTTGCCGTTTTTGTTTTTCTGGGTATTGTTTCTGTTGAGTTTTCTCTTAATTGGTTTTTTTGCGTGAAAATCCCCCCCTGCAGTTGAATTCGGCCCCTCTTTTTATTATGCCATGCCAGATTAAATTCCTTTGAAAGCCATTAACAACTCATAAATTTCAACGGTCAAACAAATTAAGAAAGGCAAGGAATAAATGGCACTTAACTCATCAAATCAATGGATCAGTGTCAACTCTTTTTGAGAATAAAATAAATAAATAAATAAATAAACGTGCATATAAAAAAAACGAAAATAACAATAAAATAAAAGAAAATGATAAAGATAAAAATAAAAGGGGATAATAAGTGAAAAAGGAAACTAACATAAAAATAAACTTAAAATTAAAAGAAATAAAAATAATAATAAAACTGTCGTCTTTGGAACAAAAAAATGAGGTATTTTAAAATACCTCTCTGTCGAAATTTCGTCTGAAACGACAACAAAAATTTCGAACCAAAAGACGAGTGAAAAAGAAAATTAGGTCAAAAATTGGGGTATGACACAACACTATAAGCTTATCAGAAACTTTGATTGTCGAAACATTCCTATTACTCTTGTATTCTAAACCGAATACTTCTCTAATCTTGCTTACCTAATGTAGGTTCTTGACTTATCAAAGTCGTATGCCTTCCTTAAAAGTTATCAACTCACATGTAATGGATCATCCATCTAATTCTTACCGTCATACTCTTAAATCATGTTTTCCTATCAAAGGATTCGACATATCGTTATCATATGCCGTACTTAGGGCTTACCTATTTGTAAACCATTGTTCTTACATTTCCCATACCTTGCGTATTCCTTGCTCATCTAACCCTTACCCTTAATGCATCGCTGATCCTTTGTTCATCTATTCCTTACGTGTTATATGCCCCTCGGATATGTCCACAATGGTGTTTTTCTTAGAAAAAAAGGTTTTCTTTGAAAATGGTTACCAAATACCTCGCCTAACACGTACACAGCTCACAGAACGAAGCAGAACATCCATGGATGGTCTGTCTGATTTCGCTGGGCGAGCTCCATCTCGCCATGGCGAAATGAGACAGGGAAAATTGTTGAAAAGTCGCTGTACGCTCGCCCCGAGCTCGCCGGGCGATTTTGACAGCCCAGAAATAGTTCAAAATGTGATTTTCCATCATTTTTGACGTATCTAAGCATACCCAAGCATCATAACAGCATAAGGAATGATTTACAACTATAAATTGATTGATTAAAACATGATTGAACAAGGAATTAGCAAGCAAAAGTGATTAGGGTACAAAATTGCAAACTTTGCTCAAAATACACAATACTCTTCAAAAACTCTCAAAGTGGGTTCTAAACCCCTAGGGAGCTCACCTTAAACTTTGATTACAGCTTGATTGCTTACTTGCCAACTTTTTACTCTTCAAACCCTAGCTCATAGTCCTTTCCTTTCTTGATTTTTCCTTAACTTTCTCTTGTTCCAAGCTTCTCAAAAGTGAGCTTGCATAAGAATTGAGTGAGGGAGCTGAAGTGAGATGAATTTGGGAGAGGTGGTGGAGGTTGGCGTGAGGGAGGATGAGAGGAAGGAGAGAATTGTGATTAGAGAGAGAAAGAAGAATGTAGAATGAAGAAGAAATATGACTTTTGTCATATATATAAAACCCATGAGTGGTAATTACCAAAATGTCATTCTTAAAACATCTCTGATTCGACGTCCCGTCACTGATAATTATTCGAGTCATAAGCAGGATGTTACACTCTACCCCCCTTAAAAGAAATTTTGTCCTCGAAATTTAGAAAATCCTCCTGAGATCCTGAAAAGATAAACCCTTTCTACCTCTTTCTCTACTAGGCAAATCTCCAATTCTTTTTGCTTATTGGGATTCCATGACAACTCTAGGGTCTGTCATGTAGATTAATCATGCACCTCGATTACACCATACTGGTTAAAACTTGTTCTTTAGCCATGATTTCTATCTCCGTAAATCAAAACATATGACAATCTCTTTCCAGCCGAAAGGTCTGATGCATGTTACATAACTCTCACCTGTTAGGACGTATGGTTATCTGAACCAACCTATCCATCTTATCTGACTATGTTCTCTGTTCAACATATTTCTTGCAAATCCAATTTAAAATTATTAAGTCTTGGATTTCCCTTACTGAATTCTATCAGTTCTTCTTTCATTGACCGTTTAATCTTATCCTGAAAATGTCGGGTCGATCTGATTTTCCTCAATTTTTTTCCAACTTTCCGAGGAATCTATTACATTACTTTTAATTCGAGAGAATTCTTGTCTTTGACTTTCGCCTCATAAGACGACATTCTACTGTTACAATCGTACCATTCTTTATATAGGTTAGTCTTGCACTGAAAAGCATCTGATATTGAGTATTCTCAAACAGAAGTAAAGTCTATTGCAATTACCTCCACGATTCAAATACAAGGTGGTGGCTGAACTTATGGTACAAGTTCCTTTCTTTCTGACATCCTGGTGTAACTATTATCACAACCATGTGCATTGCTCATATTCCCACTGCGGGAATCCTTAAGGGCTCGAGAAATCATATGAGCCACTCGTGCTCCGATGTAATTAATCAACGATAACGCGTAGCTAAGGTCTTAGGAGCTTTATTCCTTCTAGGACTCTGACAATCTTGCATCATTCAAGATATTCCTTACTCATGGGATTAATATTTTCTTTACCAATAAATTCAAACTCATGAAAGTTTAGTACAAGTGACGTGTGGCATAAGCCGTCTCACATATCATCATATAATACAGTCCATCGCACATAGCTTACACTACTATCGGGTATACAGTACGCCACATCATCATTGTCCAACTAATGGGACATCATACTTAGTCAAAATATACTTGAGACAATGCCACGCCAACTAAGGTCACTCTTCTTGCTCTTAACTCATGCTTGTATTCTTTGAGTATCTACAATCCCATAACGTAAATTATGGTTACATTCCATTGGCGTTATAAACTTATTTCGTCCAAGGACATTCTCTGTTTTCGAAAAGAAAACTCTATTCTGATCGCTATCAAAATAGCACTCTTAAACTCTTAATCCTTTATTTCACAACTTGAAATCACGTAGCCCTTCACTGTAAACTATGAGTAATCTTCTGATCTGTGTAAAACATTTCCTTCCTCTAACTGTGAACATTAAGTTCAAGTATTTCTGAATTCCTCAACTAAGATTTGTTTGGTAACAACAAACCTGTTCTGCTTAATACTTTCCTGTTAAACATTACTGACTGCGTACCACGGTTACCGGTACATGTCACATGACTGTAAAAAAATATGTTACACTACTATCTAAGTAGCATAAACTCTGCCTGATCAGTATACATAATACTAATCATAACCTGTTACATGCGACATGCTAACATATCGTGGGTACGATGTGGAATAACCTCATAACTAATTCTCTTTGGTTAAACTTACTATTCAAGTTAACTTGAAGTTACTGAGCTAAAATAGCTAGATTACCGTATTAGATGTGGCTTTCTTCGCTATGTACTTATTGTGCTAGAAACACATCCTTTAAATTTTTCAAATTGCTTCAATTCTCATTTCTCATGAGTTTCGAGGTCTGAAACATTCCTCGACTTATCTCTTAAAATTTCCTGTTAGAACTAATGATAAATTCAAGTCATCACTACTTACTAATATTCTGTAGCTTCATAATTAATCATTGAATACCTTTCCTGTAATTCATTTGGCAAGGACTTCACAGACATCCTTTTTCTCTAAACTTCAGCTTTGAATTGTTCTTTAACTCATCCTTGGATTACTTCTCCGCTGCGCAACTCTGATTTAAACAATTCACCTTGGGATAGTGTAATACACCACTATTACCAAATTATATCTCCTCGTTAAACTCATTCCTTAATGGCTTAAACCACCTGCTTAACTTATTGATTGATCGTCATCTGACTTGTGTTTCCTTTCGGACATAAACAATATACTTACTTTCACGAAAATATGCCGAAACCTGTAAACAGTCTTTAGCAATAATTACGAGCCCAACAATGTTCCTGTCAAAACAACTTATACACTAGTTCTAGCTTTACTCTTCATATTCAGAGTTCTATAACCTTCTCATGGCTGGCTCAACATGTATATTCATTTAAACTTTGTAGAAACCCTACTGAAAGTATACCTGAAGCAACTTAAGTTCATACTTTATTTACTTGTGGTAACTTCTAGAAATTCTCATCTTTCATATACTGAATCGAGTTCCGTTCTATAATTATCCGTAAGGATTGCACATCCATAACCTTTTTCCAATACAACTTAGGTCCACATAACTCTATCATATCTCTTGGTTACTCCGGAAATAATCCGTCTGGATAAGACTCAACTTTTACCGGCTCTCCTGTAAGCCCAAACACATGTTACGCCTCTTCGAGTACCCAATTAATTAATCTTAAACTTCAACACTTATCATTTCCTATTGGATCCTTCCAGTAACTTATTACTGTATCGACAATTCACATCTAATCTTATTATCTGAGTAATTCTCCATAGGTCTTTTCATCCATGGCCCTCTTCATATGGTTTCGAGCAATCCAAGGTCCGTATTTCCACCATCTTTAACACATACCAACAAGGTGATCTTTGTCGGCTTACCCGAATACTTGTGTAAGGAACCCATCAAAAGAAAACATAGAACTCCTTAACATTAACCATAACTTTAACTGTAACTTGTACGTTAGTGACGATCTTCCTGCTGCTAGAGCCTCACAATAGTTCTTGGCTAATTCCTCGAAACCGGTCTGCTAAAATCTGACAACATAGGATTCAATCTTTACTTCATACCCTTACCAGGGGTTTCCTTAACTTATCGCTAAGCTTGCATTCCTCGTTGCCATACCCCATTTTTTGACTTATATTTTTTATTTGTTTTATCTTTTATTATTTCATTACTTATTTTTACCTTTTATTATTTCATTCTTATCATAGTATTTTATTTGCATTTTATCATTATCATTATTAGCATTACTATTATCATCATCATTATTAATATTATTGTTATTCTATTTCTTTAATAATATCATTATTATCTATTATTATTATTAAGATTTTATTAATTAATAATATTAAACTTTTCATTTTATTATTATTATCATCATTTTCATTCTCATTACTTTTTATTTTATTTGCATTTTGCATTGCCATTTTCATTATTATCATTATTATTATTATTTATTATTCATTTTCCACCTTTTTATTTTTAAATGCAAAAAATTCCAAAAAAAGGGAAGTTCGCAGTGCGAAGTTACCATCGCACTGCGACCTCTGCGAATTTTTCTGCAGAATTTTATTTTTTGAGTTATCCTTTTTGTTTTCATTTGCAATGGTTATTATTAGTATTATTATTATTATTATTATTGCTATTTGTGACTGATTTGGTGCAGCAAGGCAAGAATTAATGTGTGACATTAAAGGTAAAAGGAAAGAAGGATTTTCTTCCAACCTATCATGTGCTCAATCAAATTGGCTGCCCTTGGTCAGCTCTTGTCCCTCCAAATTGACCCATCATCCAACCTGAGCTTGCCAGCCAGCTACTTGATCCCTTTCCTTCCCTTTTTCTCTACCAAAACCAGTCAAACTTAAGTGGTTTTTACTTGCAAAAAGCTGTTTGTGCTGCCCTGTTTTGAGCTGGATTTCTCCTCCCACACACCAGCCCACATGCTCATTTTGCTTCCCCCAACCTCCCTGTACATGGCAGTACACGTTTTCATTGCTTGACCTTCCAAGATTGCAAGGATTGATCCCAAGAATCACCCCTTTTGCAGCTGCCCTGTTTTTCAGTTTTTCTCATCATTACCTTCTAGAATCAGCTGGATTTGTGGCTGAGATCAGTCAAGATCTTGCCCCTTGGCACAAGGCAAAGCAACTTCTATCCATTAGCATTAAATGCAAAGTGTTCTAGCCTGAACTTAGCCCAAATCAGCTAGTGTTCTAGGATATGGTTCATCATTGCAAAGATTGCATTTTTTGCCTATAAAAGGAATGGCAAGGCATGGAGACCAATACACATTGAAAAAACCAGTTGCACACACAAATAAACAGCCTTACACACACGAAATTCACACCAAGATCCCTTGTATTGCAACACCAAATCAGTTCATACACAAAGCAAAAACCAATTAGAACATTGTTCATAACCTCTAACCAAGCAAGCAAACCACTTCCAATCTATTGCTCAAGCATTGCTAGGAGTTCTGTAAGTCTCCTTTAATCTTTATTTTTCACTGTGTTTGCTGTTTTCATCCTTTGTTTTGTTCAATTTTGCTTTGTGCACAAAAACCCCTTTTGAAACTCAAAAGGGACCTCAAAGGGGCCAAGCCTTAAAACTGAGTTTCTACCCTCCTTTTTCTCCAATTTTGCAAAGCTTTTTAACCCCCTTTAGGTTCTGAAGCTTGCTTAGAAGCAGTTTCTGAACTTTTGTTCAAAAACAGCTTCTGAGTTCAAAATTTCGCATACTTCGCAGAGCAAAGTATTTTTCGCACTGCGAACATATCAGAACCTGACTTCGCAGAGCCAAGTTCTGGTTGCTCTGCGAAGTATGTGAAACTCAAAACATGAATCAGGCATTCAAATGTCAAATTTTTGGGATTCCAGCCCTTGATTCAGAACTTAAAGAGGTTTAAAACCATTTTTGTCCAAACCCAATTCATAATCATGCACAACTTTGAAAATTTCACAAGTTCGTGCGATAAATTTTGAGTAACTTGTGAAACAAGTTATGTTCTTCAATTTTCAAAACCAAGTTTGAGCAATAAGCTAAAGTTCGTCTATTTCAAAACAAACTTGAACAACCATGTTGTTCATGATTTTCAACCCAAACGCGAACTTAAGCCGAACTTGCTCATCCTTTTTAAACCAAACTTAAAATGAGCCGAACTTGTGGACTTTCCAATTTTGTGCATGTCTTATGATTTTGTTTGTCATTCAAACTTGAACTACGCTTGTTCTTGAGTTTCGATAGCTTAAGTAACGAGCAATGTTCATGATTTTAATAAACTCGAACAACAAACTTGTTCGTGATCCCCTTCTTTTTACTTTTCCTTTTAAGGCATTTTTTGGTTCCCTTTGAGATTCCTTAGAGTCCCGACAAAACCAAACTTGAATGAAACGGGAATGGCTTGACGTATGTCTCCCCAAACCTCGGTTGCACGAATGTGTGACGTATGTCTCGTCGCTCGGGCAACCGTGATTCCACCCTTGACGCGTCTAGGACGCTCAACCTTCCCTTGGCCTCCTTGTGGCCATTTTTATCCTTTTCTTGGCCATTTACTTTCATTACTTTCTTTTTTTTTTTTCTCAAACTTTTTTCGCTCGGACACGATCAAATCTTTTTTAACTTAAACGAACCAACGCACAAATGTTTTCTACCCAAAGAACTACGTACGCTTTGAATTCTCCGACTACCGGGAGATACGTAGGAGCAAGATCGACATCTTGTCAAGCCCATTAATAAAAAACCTTTTTTTCCCTTTCGTTCGTTTTTATCTCTTTCTTTATTTCGCATTATATTTTCTTTTATATATGTTTAAACACGCAAGTAAAACATCGAAACATTTTAAGCCTAAGCCGACTAAGAGGTTCCCGTTGAGTACAACGGATGTGAGGGGTGCTAATACCTTCCCCTCGCATAATCGACTTTCGAACCTAAAATCTTTTTCAAGGTAATTTCGAACTTTTTTCCTTTTTTCCCCGGAAAATTAAAAGTTCAGTCGTGGTTTAACATTTAGTGATTCAAAGCTTCCCAATAGCTTGACATCCGAAATTCGACGCGACAAAGATGGCGACTTCACTGGGGAATTTCCGATGCATAAAACACTTTGTTTTTGCATAAACGAGTCAAGCCTATCTCAGTCGGCTTTTAGGCTAATTTGTTTCATTTTACTTGTGTGTTTATATTTTCTTGTCATTTGTTTGTTTATTCTTTTGCTCTACATTTATATATATATCATTTTGCGTCATATCTTTATATATATATATATCAATTGCGGGGTTACTTGAGCGATGTTACTCCTTATTGTTCGGGTTAATGCCGGACGTGTGAGGCTCTCTACCTGAGCTCGAGAGAAAACTAAGTTAGAATGGTGGTTGTGAGCAGAAGCCCGCGTTGACGTATGTCCGTGAGGTAGGATGCCCAACCCCGCTTAGAGGAGATTTTCATATGGAATTAATTGAAGTCATGTCGATGTATGTCCATAGACAACCCTAATTCCATGTGAGATCGATGACTCTAGGGACCTCTTCTTAGGAAATCTTACCTTTAGAGCCTACACGTGAGGATGGGGGAAATTTTGAACATACATATCACACCCATGCATATCATACATTTACATTCATGGAAAATAATTTTCGCATATCACTTTGCTTTATAGGAATTTAAAAAGAACAATCAAATATTAGCAAAAAGAAATATGGATTCCAGAAATAAAAGTACGCTCGCTTTCAAGATTAAAGCTCCTAGGGTGGAAAGTTTGTTAGCCTTAAGTAAGAAGCTCTCCCCGGTCAACAAGAGTTTTTTTGAAGCAAGCTATGGGTTAATACTTGATCTCCTACCCGTGAGGATAGATTCAACGACCTTAACCACTTTGGCACAATTCTTCGAGCCACCGCTCCGGTGCTTTACATTTCAAGATTTCCAACTAGCTCCAACATTGGAAGAATTCGAGAAGATCTTGGGTTGTAGCATGAAAGGTCATGAACTATATCTCGGTCCCGGAAAAAACCCCACATTAGAGGCCATCGCCGAATCCTTATACCTTGATGTCCAAGAAGTAGCATCTAACTTGGAAATTAGAGGAAACATTAGGGGGTTCACTAGAAAGTTTTTGGAAGCCAAAGCTCGGGATTTGCTAGCCAACAAAGAGGGAAGAGCATTCAACGCCATCTTAGCCCTCATGGTCTATGGGATTGTTTTATTCCCCAACATGGATGATTTCGTAGACTTTCCGGCTTTAGAGGTATTCATGATTAAAAATCCGGTTCCCACAATTTTGGCGGATTTTTATCACTCCCTCTACTCTAGGCATGAACAAGCAAGGGGACGCAAAATTTCTTGTTGCACTCCTTTAGTGAAAATTCGGATGATGTCCCACATGCCGAGAAACCGAGACTTTGTGGAAAACCGGGTCAAGCTCAAATGGTCACAACGGATGACGACCCTCGCCGCAAAGGACATCCATTGGTTTTCTCCAAATTTAGAGGACCCGGAAATTATCCTCAGTTGTGGGGACTTCCCTAATGTACCCCTCATTGGTACTAAGGGATGTATCAACTACAATCCGGTCCTCTCCCTCCGACAACTAGGTTTTTCAATGGAAGACAAACCTAATGACCTTTTGTTGGAAGCTTTCTTTTTGAGGGAAGACGACCAAGACCCGGCACTGCTCGAGAGAATCCAAGGAGCATGGAACCAAGTGCACAAAGGAAGGGTCGGCAAGAGGAATTGTGTCGCCAAACCCCTTTATACTCAATGGGTGAAGGAGAGGGTTAAAACAATCAAATTACCCTTTGTGGTCATATGCCCTCCAAAACCTCCTACACCTAAACCTATCACAATCATTCCCAACCAAGAAGCGGAGGAACTCAAAGCTAAGATTCGAGAGCTCCAAAACAAAAACGGAGACTTAGAATTGAAGCACCTCCAAGCTTTGGGAGAAATCACTAGGACGAAGAGAGATCGTGATGAAGTGACAAATTCTCTCCTAGTGTGCCAAAAGCGGCTAAAGATCTCCGAAGGGAAGAGAAATTGGATAGGAGGCGGCTTGGTTAGTGCGGATGCCAACCTTGTGGCCAAGGACGAAGAGTTGGAAAAAATCTTGCATTCCAACCAAGAGCTCAAGAAGTTCGGCGAGCTAGCTATCGAAGCTCAACGGAAATGGAGGTTGAAGTTTCAAGAGAAAAATCAACAGCTCCAAGAAGTAGTCAAAGACTACAAAGAGCAGCTCCAAGCCGAACGCGTCCAACGGCAAAGACATGAGAGCCTTTCTCATCAAGGGAAGCTACATTGCAATCATCTCGAAGCGGACATCAAGAAATTCGAAGAATACTTCGATAAGATTGCAAGAGAGCATGGAAACCACATTGCACGACTCCTTGATGAGATTAGAAGTACAAATATCCAGCTAGCCCAACGCAAGGAAGTGATTGAGTTTGTATGGCAAGATGCCACCCGACTAAGTGAGGACTTCACTAGATTGGTCGCATTCTCAAACTTGGTCATCGCCGAGCTTCCGAAGAAACTAGCAAAGGCCGAGATGGTCATGCCGTACTTTGTCATCCCTACGGAAATCCAGAAATTTATGAAGTTCTGCAAGGACACAGTAGATTTCTATAGGGAGGAAATAGGCAAGGCCGAAAGGCGAGCGGCTATTTGATTTGTATTAGCATTAGTTACACTTTGTAATCTCAATGTTATTCGATCAAATATATATTTTTGACAATGTTAATTTTCCGGCTTCTAACACTTTTAATTGCTAATATTAATTGCACACTTTTTAATTTCCTTATAAAGCAAAACAAAACAAAAATTTTTTCATGCATACATCATTCATTATCATGCATACGGTCATCTTCGAGTCCAAAACTCATTTCCCTTTTCTTATCCTCAGGATTTCTTATAATCCAAATTGAGTCTTTAGTGTTCGCATTTTCTCCGCAACACTACGTGTCTTCTCGTAAGGAAAAGTGGCTCATCGTCCCGAGGCAACCCACTCCTACAATACCCGAGCAACCATAAAGAGAAAAATGGAGAATTTAGAACAAGAGAATCAAGAACTTCGTGAAGAAGTAACATCTATGAGAACGGAAATGGAAAAGCTAGCGGAGTTAGTGAAGTTACTAGCAGCCGCACAAATCCCGGCACCTCCTCCTCCCTCTAGCTCTCAAGCTCCCGCATTAGCTTCTACTTCAACTCCGACCCTACATGCCGGAACTCAGCACTACACTAGACCCCCCGGTTGCACATGGGGTATGCCATTTGATTTTGGTGAAGAGTCCGTCCCTATTCCTACTACCCTTCAAGAAACCCTGGTCACTCAACCCGAGGTTACCTTTACCCAGGCTGCTGCGGCCTTCACTACACCAGTGGTTCATGCCACTCCATTTGACCATGGGCCTATCTTTCATGCTGAAAGTTTAGGTGCCCAGGATAGGATGGCTGATTTCCTTGAAAAATTTGATGAGATGCAAAAGGAAATTAAAGCCCTCCGAGGGAAAGATTTATTCGGGAAGGACGCCCATGACCTCTGCCTTGTACCCAATGTCAAGATCCCTCCTAAATTCAAGGTCCCGGATTTTGAAAAGTACAAAGGGAACACTTGCCTGCAAAGTCACTTGGTAATGTACGCAAGGAAGATGTCGACACAAACCGACAACCATCAGTTGCTCATCCATTACTTCCAAGATAGCTTAACCGGTGCCGCTTTAAAGTGGTACATGGGTTTGGATAGTACGAAAATCCAAACCTTCAATGACTTGGGAGAGGCGTTTGTCTGCCAGTATAAATACAATTTAGACATGGCCCCAGACCGGGACCAACTCCGGGCCATGGCCCAAAAGGACAAAGAGACCTTTAAGGAGTACGCACAAAGGTGGAGAGAGATAACGGCTCAGATTAGCCCGTCTCTAGAAGAAAAGGAAATGACCAAGATCTTTTTGAATACCCTTGGTTCCTTTTACTATGAGCGAATGGTTGCCAGTGCGCCAAGTGACTTCACAGAAATGGTAAGCATGGGCGTACGTTTGGAGGATGCGGTCCAAGAAGGACGCTTAGTAAAGGAAAGTGCTCCGTCTAGTAGCACAAAGAGATTCAAGGGTAGCTACCCAAGGAAGAAAGAGCAAGATATCGGCATGATTGGCCACGGAGGACCTCATCAAGGGTACTCGGCATATCCATATGTCTCTGCCATCTCACCTTCCATCTCTACACCTCCAAATTACCAAGTTCAGGTCCCGCAAAGATCTCTCCCTCAATATCAACAGTCCTATCAACAACAACATCCGCAAAATCCACAACAATCATATCAGCAGCAACGCCCACAAGGTCAGCAGCAATTCCGACCTCAAGCACCTCAACAGCCTTTCAACCATCAGAATCGCCCAAGAGCGGCATTCGACCCGATACCCATGAAGTACGCGGACCTGCTCCCGGCTTTACTTACGAGAAATCTCGTACAAACAAGAGCACCACCTCCCGTACCGAGCGTATTACCTCCATGGTATCGCCATGACCTTACGTGCGCATACCATCAAGGGGCACCAGGCCATGACGTTGAACGTTGCCTTGCTCTAAAGAATGAGGTCCAAAGGCTAGTCCGTACCAAAGTGTTGACCTTCAAGGACTCAAACCCAAATGTCCAAACTAACCCGCTGCCGAACCATGGTTCCTCAATCAACATGGTTCAAGAACACCAAGGAACCAGTCCTATTTTGAAAGTCCAAAAGATCAGGACGCCTTTGGTTCCACTACACATCAAAATGTGTAAAGCAGCCATGTTCGAGCACGATCATGCTAGTTGTGAAGAGTGTTCAGTAAGTCCTCAAGGATGTATGCAAATCCAAAATGACATACAAGGACTAATGGACAAGAAGGAGCTCGTTGTCACCAAAAAGGACGAAAGTGTATGTGTCATAACTCCGGAGTTTGATATCCCGGAACACTTGGAGATAGCCTTCAGCAGCCAAGAGCCTGCCGCTACTCCACTTGTAATATGTTTACCAGGGCCTGCCCCATACACTTCCAACAAAGCAGTTCCTTACAAGTACCTTGCGACCATGATGAACAACGGCCAAGAGACGCCTATTCCCCCCTTAGCCCCTGTCGATAATATCACGGACAGCAGTAAAGTGCTAAGGAGTGGACGTGTTCTTCCCACAATAGTCCAAGAGAAGGACAGTACCCCGGTATTTAAACCGAAACCAACCCAGGACCCCTGCGCGAGCAAAGAAATGGATCAATCTAGTGGGGCAAATGCCGATTCGGATCTCGATGAGGTGTTGAAGCTAATCAAGAAGAGCGAATACAAGGTCATGGATCAGTTGTTGCAAACGCCTTCCAAGATCTCTATGCTATCCTTATTGTTGAACTCCGACGCACATAGAGAATCATTGATGAGGGTCTTGAACCAAGCCTTTGTGGAGCACGACATAACCCTCAGCCAATTTGGAGGCATTGTCGGAAACATCACTGTTTGCAATAGCTTAAGCTTTAGTGATGAGGAACTTCCGGAGCAAGGAAGACACCATAATTTGGCATTACATATATCGGTAAACTGCAAGTCGGATGCTTTATCAAATGTACTTGTAGACACCGGCTCTTCATTGAACGTAATGGCCAAAACAACCCTCAACCAGCTTTCCTACCAGGGGACCCCCATGAGGCAAAGTGGGGTAGTTGTTAAAGCCTTCGATGGCTCGAAGAAATCAGTGATCGGGGAGGTGGATTTACCTATTACCATCGGGCCATCTGTCTTCCAAATAACCTTCCAAATAATGGATATACAAGCAGCGTATAGTTGTTTGTTAGGTCGACCATGGATCCACGAGGCCGGAGCAGTGACATCCACACTACATCAAAAACTGAAATTTGTGAAGAATGGGAAGCTAGTCACTGTGGGAGGAGAGGAAGCTCTGTTGATCAGCCATCTGTCGGCTTTCTCGTTCATCGGTGCTGATATCGTTGATGGGACATCATTCCAAGGTCTTTCCTTAGAAGATGAGAGTGCCACAAAGAATGGAGCGTCCATGTCTTCTTTTAAGAGCGCACAAAGAGCAGTGCAAGATGACTTACTCCCGGATTGGGGAAAGACAATAAGTCTGCCGGAGCATAGGCATAGAGAAGGTTTAGGTTTCACTCCAACTACAAGAGTTACCGAGCCAAGCACTAACATTGAACCGCTCGAGAACATCTTTCGTAGCGCCAGCTTCATTCACTCCACAAAGGAAACCAACGCCATCACTGAAGATGGGCCGGAAGAAGCGGCACATGTCCATGTAATGCCCGGAAGAGCTTGCCGCAATTGGGTTGTTGTCGATGTTCCCTCTGTTATCCAGTCTTCAAAGTAATGTGTTTGTTTATTTATCTTTTTCAAAAAAAAAACCTTCTTCTCGCCCGAAGCGAAAGGAGACTCATGTAGGGCTTGTTTGATATACTATCATCAATTAATAAAAATCGTTGTTTTTATCACAACTTCCACGTATTTATACGTTGTCTTTTCCTTTTATTTTTATTTTTCAATACGAAAACCAAAAAACATCTTCTATTTCAAAGAGTCTGCATTTTTCATCTTTTACTAAAATCAATCATCCATCACATGCAGACTAAGCACCCATAAACCTGTCGAACACCTTAGCCCTAGGCTCCCTCCCAACTTTGAATTCCCTGTTTACGAAGCGGAAGAAGATGAAGAGATCCCGGATGAGATCAAGCGCCTACTAGAGCAAGAGAGGAAGACCATTCAGCCTCACGAGGAAACGATAGAGGTCATCAACTTGGGTTCCGAAGAAGAAAAGAAAGAAGTTAAGATTGGAGCGTTATTGGATACGCCCGTCAAAGAAAAAATAGTCAAGCTTCTTGAAGAGTATGTGGATATCTTTGCATGGTCATACCAAGATATGCCAGGATTGGATCCTGAGATTGTGGAGCACCACTTACCTCTAAAACCGGAATGTTCGCCAGTCAAGCAGAAGTTAAGAAGAACTCGCCCTGACATGGCTCTTAAGATCAAAGAGGAAGTGCAAAAACAAATTAATGCTGGATTTCTCGTTACCTCGGAATATCCTCAATGGTTGGCCAACATAGTGCCAGTTCCTAAGAAGGATGGTAAAGTCAGAATGTGTGTCGACTATCGAGATTTAAACAAGGCTAGTCCAAAGGACGACTTCCCTTTACCTCACATTGACATATTGGTTGACAATACCGCCAAATCCAAGGTTTTCTCCTTCATGGATGGCTTCTTGGGGTATAATCAGATTAAAATGGCTGTTGAGGATAGAGAAAAAACGTCTTCCATCACACCTTGGGGCACCTTCTGCTATCAAGTGATGCCTTTTGGCTTAACAAATGCGGGTGCTACCTACCAAAGGGGCATGACTACTCTCTTCCACGACATGATACACAAAGAAATTGAAGTGTATGTCGACGACATGATTGTCAAATCAGGAACGGAAGAGGAGCATGTCGAGTATTTGTCAAAGATGTTTCAACGCCTGAGAAAATATCGGCTTCGCCTGAACCCCAACAAATGTACATTCGGCGTGAGATCAGGAAAACTCCTATGTTTCATTGTCAGTCAAAAGGGTATCGAGGTAGATCCCGATAAGGTCAAAGCCATCAGAGAAATGCCTGCTCCTCAAACTGAGAAGCAAGTAAGGGGATTTCTAGGACGTTTAAACTACATCTCTAGATTCATATCCCATATGACAGCCACTTGTGGACCTATCTTCAAACTGCTCCGCAAAAATCAAGAAGTGGTATGGACAGAAAATTGCCAGAAAGCTTTTGACAGCATCAAGGAGTACCTGCTAGAACCTCCAATACTCATTCCTCCAGTCGAAGGAAGACCTTTGATCATGTACTTAACTGTATTGGAGGACTCCATGGGTTGTGTACTCGGACAACAAGACGAGACCGGTAGAAAAGAGCACGCCGTCTACTACCTAAGCAAGAAGTTTACGGACTGTGAGTCCCGATATTCTCTACTCGAAAAGACTTGTTGTGCATTAGCTTGGGCTGCTAGGCGTCTTCGCCACTACATGCTTAATCATACTACTCGGTTGATATCCAAGATGGATCCAATCAAGTACATCTTTGAAAAACCCGCCTTAACCGGAAGGATCGCCCGTTGGCAGATGTTGTTGTCAGAATACGACATCGAATACCACACTCAGAAAGCTATCAAGGCCAGTATTCTCGCCGACCATTTGGCTCATCAACCAATTGAGGATTATCAACCAATCAAGTTTGACTTCCCCGATGAAGAAATCATGTATCTAAAGATGAAGGATTGTGACGAACCACTACTCAGCGAAGGTCCAGATCCCGAATCTAGATGGAAGTTAATCTTTGATGGAGCAGTAAATGTCTATGGCAACGGAATTGGAGCAGTCATCGTCACCCCTGAGGGCAAGCATCTCCCTTTTGCTGCAAGACTATCATTCGACTGTACAAACAATATGGCAGAGTATGAAGCTTGTATCTTAGGAATTGAGGAAGCCATCGATCTAAGGATCAAGAACCTCGACATTTACGGAGACTCAGCTCTTGTGATTAATCAAATCAATGGAGATTGCGAAACTCGCCACACCGGCTTGATCCCTTACAAAGATTACGCAAGACGCTTGCTAACCTTTTTCAACAAAGTCAAGCTGCATCACATTCCTCGAGACGAGAATCAAATGGCAGATGCTTTGGCAACCTTATCTTCTATGTATGAGGTCAGTCGCCGGAATGAAATTCCAACAATCAAGGTTCAACACCTAGAAAGGCCTGCACATGTATTTGCAGCCAAAGCAGTCATAGATGACAAACCATGGTTCCACGACATCAAATGTTTCCTCCAGAAGCAAGAGTACCCGCATGGGGCATCCAACAAGGATAAGAAAACTTTGCGAAGATTAGCCGGCAACTTCTTTCTAAATGGAGAAGTTTTATACAAGAGGAATTTTGATATGGTGCTGCTCAGATGTGTTGATGAGCAAGAAGCGGACCTCATAATGCACGAAATACATGAAGGATCCTTCGGAACCCATTCCAGTGGGCACACAATGGCTAGGAAGATCTTAAGAGCCGGATATTACTGGATGACCTTGGAAAGCGATTGCTACAAGCACGCCAGGAAATGCCACAAATGTCAAATCTTTGCGGACAGGATACACATGCCACCAACGGCTCTAAATGTCCTCTCCTCACCATGGCCTTTCTCCATTTGGGGCATTGACATGATTGGTAGGATCGAACCCAAAGCTTCAAATGGACATCGCTTCATCCTAGTAGCAATCGACTACTTCACCAAATGGGTTGAGGCTGCATCATATGCCAATGTCACCAAACAAGTGGTGGTCCGATTTATTAAGAATCATATCATCTGTCGATATGGTATTCCCAACAAGATCATCACGGACAATGGGACCAACCTGAATAACAAAATGATGAAGGAGCTATGCAAAGAGTTCAAGATCGAGCATCATAACTCTTCTCCTTATAGACCTCAGATGAATGGTGCGGTTGAAGCTGCAAACAAAAACATCAAGAAAATAGTGCAAAAGATGGTAGTCTCATACAAGGATTGGCATGAGATGCTACCATATGCCTTGCACGGGTATCGTACTTCAGTACGTACGTCGACAGGAGCAACCCCTTTCTCTTTAGTATACGGCATGGAAGCAGTGCTCCCCGTGGAAGTCGAAATCCCGTCATTGAGAATCTTGATGGAAGCTAAGTTGTCAGAGGCTGAATGGTGTCGAAACAGATATGATCAGTTGAATTTAATCGAGGAGAAACGCATGACAGCCTTATGTCATGGACAACTGTACCAACGAAGGATGAAACAAGCTTTTGACAAGAAAGTTCGTCCTCGTGAAATCCAAGAAGGAGACCTCGTGCTCAAAAGGATCCTATCCTTTCAACCCGACTCTAGGGGCAAATGGACGCCTAACTACGAAGGCCCGTATGTCGTCAAGAGAGTATTCTCCGGAGGATCCTTGATTCTCACGACAATGGACGGCGAGGATTTTCCGCGTCCTGTGAACTCCGATGTAGTCAAGAAATACTTTGTCTAAAAACAAAAGAACAGCTCGGTAAGTCGAAAACCTGAAAGGGCGGCTTAAGCAAAAAAGAGCGTCTCGGTGGACTGAAAACCTGAAAAGGCGGTCCAGGCAAAAATTAGAGACATAAAACAGAAACAGCTATCCTGATAGGTCAAACATCTGAAAAGACGACCTATGCAAAAATTAAGGATCAAAAGACAAAGTAACTACATCGGATTAGTCGTAATTCGTTAGGGGCACATCAATTGTCTGAAGACTCCGAATCGGAAGCATCCAAACAAGGAATTCAAAGTTGTTAGGGATACTAGTGGCCATCGCGTTCAATGTACCCTCCCCTTTTATATTTACCTTTTTAGACTTTGTAAGATTCGTGGAGCCACGCCTTTGGCAGGCTGCCACCCCTTTAATAAATTTCACTTCCCAACATTCTTCACCTTTTATCAAACTCCATTTTTTTATGTCATTCATTTTTATTCTTGATGATACTACTTCAAAAACAAAAAAAAAAAAAAACATTTTTAAAAAAATTTATTTCATGAGTCTTTTATTTTTATCAATAACAAACACATTCCTTTCGAGTTCATGAATATTCGGAGTGTACATCGATGTCTGTCCTTAAAGCAGATAAAGCTTCGCAGGCCGAGCATGGTCAATCACAAAAAAGGAATTCCCCAACAGAATCCTCGGTGAATCAATCGGAAATTCCCCAGTGAGTTAAGAGCCCGAAAGGACGATTCAGGCAAGGACTTGCCAACCAAAGCGTAAGCATTCTCAGCGAAATCACCAGTTCTTCTCCCCAGCGGATTAGCACAATCCCCAGTGGATTAATGAATTCCCCAGGAAGACAATCTTTGTCCTACTCAATCCAAAGCCCAATTACCATTGGCATCGAAGGCTGGATATCGATCATGCTTCCAAAATGATCCTTATATCCCCAGCGAATTCACAAGCGAAGCCCAATCTTATTGGCATATTCCCCCAGTGGAGTCTCATCTCACCAAAGCCCGACTTTGCTCGGCACCAAAATCATAATCCCCAGCGTCCCACGTGACGTCTGTCATCCCCCAGGTCAGCATAATTCATGCATCATATCATAATCATTCATTAACATGCATCTCATATTCATATCATGCATTTCCCACAACAAACAGTCGAGTGTCATCCCCAGTCTGTCTGGTCTAGGAATGTCATCCTCCTTTTCGCCAAGCGGTAGTTCTTTAACGAACAACTTGTGCAAATTTTTCATCGTATCAAGGGGCAATTCCTTAACAAACATGTTGGGTATCCCCAGTACAAGTCCATTTCTCACACGACGTCCCCAGTGACAGTCATGTATTCATACATGTTGCTATAAGCCCTAGAGGCCAATAGTTTATGTTAAACTTTTATATGTATCATGACTTTTATTATTGAATAAGATATGGCGTTCTTTATTACACTTGTTATAAGATAAATAAAGTCCCTAGAATAGTTGGTTCATGTGATGGAATATTAAGTGTGACTTAATCATAAGATTACATCAACAAAAGAACACTATTCTTAAATGTATCCGTAGTCAAGCTTTAATATGAATTGGGATAATATTAAAGCATGGAGACTATTATGTATGTAGACTGATGACCACATCTCATGGGTCATGAATATGAGATATTAAGTCTATACATAGGTATAAGTATTAGGAGTAATATTTATGCTGGATTGACCCATCGTGAGAATACTACATAGTATGTTATGAAATCGTCATAAGTTATTCTCACAATGATAATAGTGTATATCACTCTTAGACCTGAAACCACTATGATCCCTAGATGTGGACTCAAGTGTTTTATTGCCATTCAAACGTTGTCTGTAACAAGATGACTATAACGTTGGTTAATGGGCACTTGACGAATCATGCTGAGGGACATGAGTGTCCTAGATGGGATTTGTCCCTCCTCATAACAGGAGATATATCTTTAGGCCTCTTGATGGAATATGACTGGAAAAATGCATGGCCATGCCGAATTAAGTCAATATGAGATATTGGACTTATTCGTTGTTCAGTATATTTCGGGATCAAGAAATATAAATATTGAGCTAAACAAGGGTGACGTAATCTATGCCTTGTGTTCAATAAAGATATTAGGACAAAGGAGTAATCGTACGCATAGATATTATCATGGAAAAGGTTTCGTCAGATCACTTGACATTCTTGTCACTTGGGTAGCAGTGATGTGTTGCTAGATACCGCTCACTGTTTATAATATTAAATATAGGATTTAATATTATTGCCAACGTTACAAGAACCTATAGGGTCACACACAAAAGAACGGTAAAAGGAGAAATATAAGTAGTACTTATATGATGGGGTACGTTTAGCAATAGGCGCTAATTAGTTAGCGGAAGCTGATGGGCTAATGGGCTTTTGAAGCTCAAGCTGATTTTGTGCAGCAAGGAGTTCTATAAATAGAAGCTCTTGTGCTGAAATCAGCTAATGCTTTTTCGTGTAACCCTAAAGCAAAACCGTAACCCTGTTTCTCTTCCTAACCTCTGATCGCTTGGCTAGCACCGGGAACCAGAGGAAGCCGTTCGTGTGGACGAGTAGAGGCTTTGCTTATTTGCTCAGCTGTGATCAACGAAAGTGTTTCAGCATTACAAAGAGGTAACAATTCTATCACTGATTCATGTGATATTCGTAATGATCCAAGGAAAGGAAATCAATTTTTTTTTTTTTTTTAAACTTCCGCTGCACTTTATATGTCGATTTACCTTTAGTGGTATCAGAGCCAATTACGAAACCATGAATCGGATTGTTTTGTTTACTGCTTTATGTTTTAATTGGATTAAACATAATCGAATACAA
Organism: Medicago ruthenica; assembly: GCA_018208015.1. Lineage (NCBI taxonomy): Eukaryota > Viridiplantae > Streptophyta > Magnoliopsida > Fabales > Fabaceae > Medicago > Medicago ruthenica. The sequence goes on along the minus strand of CM031373.1, from coordinate 25,992,772 downwards.
TTAAATAATAAAGACGAATTAAAATTGGCAAGGCATCACGTTTCCGTGCATGGACCTTCGGTTTGTTTGAAGCTTCGGAACCGTATCAGGTGAAGCATCAATATATCGATTATCCATATCGACGGAGATGTGTTGCTCGATCACATACGCACATAATTGAATCATATCACTTTTCTGTGCATGGCTTTTCGAATTGTTTGAAGCTTCGGAACCGTTTTCTGGTGAAGCATCAATACTTTTGATTATCCATATCGACAGAAATATGATTGATAAATTCTGTGTAACAGAAGTATATGTGATATACTCGTGATGATCGTTCACTAAATCAAGTCAGATGATATTTGTTCATATTGGATGATTGTAACTGGAGCTTCGGAACCGTATCAGGTGAAGCATTCTAAGTTCGATCACCATATTGGATAAACAATCAGAGTACTTTGATTGGTGTGATCATACTGTTACAACGGGGTTCATAACGCCGCAAGTGTTGTGCCGTCATGATTAGGGTTACAAAAAAGGCTGAAACCTGGTTCAGAATCGTGACACGATTAGAGAATCGTGACACGATTTTGTGCCCAGCAAATCGTTTGCTTCTGCCTATAAAATCGTGACACGATTTTGCGCCCAGCAAATTGTTTGCTTCTGCCTATAAAATCGTGACACGATGCCAGAATCGTGACACGATTTTTCCAGCACCAGAATTCAAAGTGAATCGTTCATATTGAATTAGCTTCCGGGGCGCTGCCCCGGAAGCCCCGCAAGGGGCGCTGCCCCCTTGACCCCTGTCCACTGACCGGGCAGCGGAACCCCCGACTAATCTGCGTAGTGTGATCAATCACCGAGTTTTAATTTAATTTATTTAATTATGAGGTGTTAATAATAATAAAAGGTGTTTTATTGTTGTTGTGTGAATGATTATGGCCTTAGTCTTATTATTTCTTTTATTTTGGATTTTGAAATACGGCCTGCGTGTCGTGCCTCTCTCTTGAATTCTATATGTACATTCTCTTCTCATCCAATCCCTCGTATGTAAAACGAGTTTCTTTATATGTAATGTAATTAGAATACAAGAAGGTAATAGGACCATTGACGTTGGATTAGCCCTAGAAGTCCAGCTTGGAGAAGCAAGGTCGTTTCTAGGATTAGTTTAGATTCTTTCATTGGCTTGAGAGAATCATAGCGTTAGGAGGCCATAATCATGTCACTTTTATTTTGTATGATTGTTATGCATGCTTGAATGATTGGAGTGCGAATATTTATGATATATAAGCCGTGGTGAGGTGAGATCAAACTAAATAAAATCCTTCAAAGTGATATATTAAGTTTAATGCTTTCCAAAAGAATAACACCCTTCAAGACTATATCGAATGTGTGG